>JBAMJV010003926.1:0-52724 GCA_037951105.1 Echinarachnius parma | reverse complement strand
TTAAAGGGTACCACCGACCAAAAATAATATTCTTATATAAAAATAAGTAACATTTGTACTAGTCCATTCCACCAGAAGTTTCTGAAAAATATGTTTCCAGACTAAGAATGAATTAAATCGGGAATAAGCATCACCATACACTGTAAAATTACAGCAAATCTGCTGTCAGCAGAGTCGCCAGAAATGTGCTTTAAAAGTACAGGCCGTATGTAATAGTAGCATTTCAGAACTGTAATTCATATTACAGGTCGTTATGTAACCTGGACTAGCAGAAAAAAGAAAAAAATCACCCTAGCCGAGATTCGAGCCCTCGCCAATAAGATCGTCAGTCAAACGTCCGTACCACTATGCCAGTGGTAATGTTTACACTTGCTGTGGCAATTATGCTATATGACTTATGGATACGTTTCAAACAGGAATATGTCTGTAAAATCGATGTCCCCCTTTTTTTTACATGGGTGTTCCGTAGGAAACCAACAAGATTTAAAATTACCGTTGTTAAAAAATTGAAGTGTAAAATTACACACAGTTTGTAGTTTAATGACAATTTTATGTATGATTACTGTATTTTTTTTAACTGTAAAAATACAGTTTTTGTTTACAGTGTACTACAATATGTGTCCATGGATCTGCATACAAAGACTATCTTTTGTCAAGGACGAACGCATCGTCCATGGTTTTGTTGTCTCCGAACGTACGCGAGAATATAATTGGCGAACTCACGAACGTTCGGCGCATTTGGAACCATAAGGCTATAATGGTTTTGTAAGTGGTGGTAGTCAATTGCATTGTTTGTGAATTACACAACCCGTTGCAAAATGTTTCGCATCTTTTTGATATCACATAATGGTACCAAAACATATAATTATAAGTTGTTATTTGCCTGGTTGTCCCCTTTAATTTTGACTCTTTTGTTGTCTTCCCTTTCAAATATAAATATTCTTTATTTGGGGTTTCAGTTACCATTTCCGAATAAAGAATATCTTGCATTTGTGTGATAACTCTTTATGTATTTCAAATATTGTCGTTTAACTGGGATAAAAAATAGAACTACATTATATGTACAATTAGTAAATGAAATACACTTAGCTGGATTTCAAATCTAAACAAATAAGTTGAGTACTGTCTTCAGTATTCTGTCAAGTTCTGTTTTCACATATGCAGGCCTTTTTGTTTGAATATTTACTCATTCATTTATATGATAACAAATGTATTAAGTCAATCAATTGCGTCTTTCAGATTGTTATGTATGTATAACGCATCAATCTTCGATTGGATTGCCAATACAGGGTAGTATCCATTTTATAATGTACTCTATCTCTGTCGGAAAGAACACACTGTGATACATAGTGTAAACACACTGTAATACACAGTGTAAACACACTGTAATACACAGTGTAAACACACTGTAATACACAGTGTAAACACACTGTAATACACAGTGTGAACACACTGTGATTCATAGTGTCGACCACAATGTTAAATTTGAGCGTTATACAGTGTGAAATCCAACTCACATTGTGAACACACTGTGAAATTGTTGAAAGGCACAGTGTGAGCAGACTTTTTTACATACTGTGAACGCAGACAATTTCACACTGTGGCGGTGGTATCCTAACAGTGTGTTCACAGTGTGGTCACAAGCTGAGTTGGTTTTCACACTGTGAAAACGCTTGAATTTAACATTGTGGTCTAAACTGTGAAACACAGTGTGTTCATACTGTGTTTACACTGTGGATGAGTGTGTTCTTTCCGGCAGGGGTATTTTACGAATGATTCAACGTAGCAATTGATTATTGTTCTGGTATATCCAGGTATATTAGGTTTTTCACTAATATATAAGTTTGAATTGAATATTAATCCGATCAAATTCTCTACTTGTTCTTTGTCAGTGACAACCTTTTCTAGATGTAGATTGGTATCAACCAGAGGTGTACAGGTGGTTTTCACACAGACGCTGACTATCAGGAGCTCTCCAGAATTCATGTCTCTTGAGCTGGAGTTTTGCACGGCGGTAAGAAAAGGACTATTACAGGGTCCCAGAAATAATATTCTTATGAAAAAAAGGTAACAATGTTAGTAGTCTTTTCCACCGAAAAGTTCAGACAAATATGTTTCCAGAACAATTACACAATTGGAAAAAAACATAACCATACTACAATATGTGTTCATGAGTCGACCTTTGTCTAGGACGAACGCATCGTCCGTGACTGTATTATCTATAAACGAACGCGTACATAGAATTGCTGCACTCAGCAAACATTTTGCGCATACGGAACCATGAGGCCATAATGGTTCCGTGGTAATTAATTACATTGTAATGAATTACACAACCCTTTTACAATTATGTGCTGTTATTTGTCGGGTTGTCTCCTTAAACCAAACAACTCTTCATAACAGGCACCGAGAGATGGAGCTATACGTTTGAGAAAATAACTATAACAAATTATAAAAAGATGACTGTGATGATGATGATAATGATAATAATAATAATAGTTATAACCACAACATTAAAGGGATGCCTGTAAAGTGTCGAACTCCACGAAAATTACTTGGAGCTTCTTAATTTCTCTACTACCGTGTTGTTTAGCTTATGGTAAGAGAAGAATAAAATAGGGTTAGATTTTTTTTCACATATCCCTTTAGCATGACGATATCTGTCATTCAGCTCAAGAGCGTGATGAACGGTCATAAACCTCATTAACGTCATTCAGTAATTCGTTGTAAAAGCTGACGCATATGTTCGCCTTTTTATAACCAGGAAAACAGTGTTCGTTTTCAATGAAACTCTCACACATCATTCGGACATATCTTACAATGATATTAGTACATGGATTGAAGTCTAAAATGTCTGTTTGGGCAATATCTGACACTTAACAGGTTGCACCTTTAATAATAATAATATTAATCATACTAACATATAATAATAATATTAATAATAAATAATACAAATTAAATAATAATGATAATGATAATAATATTAATAATAATAATGGTAATACTACTACTACTACTACTAATAATAATGCAACTACAAATAATAATATTACTTAGGTGATTAGCCCACCCCCCCCCCCTCCCCTCCCCCCCCCCCCCCCCCCCCGATCGACGCCCAGTGCTGGTCCTAATTATTGGTCTATGTATCATTACAAACATTTATGCACAAAACGTTTCCTTTATAATTCTACTTGTAGTTGGTATTTGTATACCGTACAAGATTGGGACTTGCCACCTCCGTGCGAGTGAACTGCAGAGTGATTAAGTCACACAGGGCAGTGTGATAGTCGATGCCCAACTGGACATCGTAACCAGCAGCGCTGCCGAGGCCACATCGATTCAGCAGGCGGCAGACGCGCTCTCGCTCGCAGATAATGAGATTCTGGATTCCACTGACACCTCCCTTGTGCTCACTGATTACAATAGAACTAGTAAGTTAACTTTAAACAACTTCCATACTATGTATTCTATTTAAGCAGAAGCGTGGCTGCAATGGGGTCGTTAGGGACACCCCCCCCCCCCCCACACACACACACACATATTATACCCAATGTGCTAACACCCCCTACCACACAAACATAAATGCGGGAAATGGACAGAGAAAGTTGACAAATTTTGGTATTCTTCTAATAGTATCATCATTTAAGGGCACCTGTAACGGTGAAGACAATTTCGTGTTCTATAATTTGAAACCCAGTACCTCTTCATAAAATGCAAGGCCGCCCTAGAGGTTCCACCGACCTGGCCCCGTTGCATTTATGAATAGCGACCACATGTACGTTGTATGAATAGCGCGCGGTCCTCGTGAATAGCACGGTTACCCCGACGAACGCCGGCAACTAGCATCTCAACTAATGCAGTCAAACATGTGTAAAATGACCATCCAGGGGGAACAAGAAAATTGATCACTTCACAAAGGTGACCTTTTTTTATATAGACATGTTCAAAAATACTGTTTTCTCGTCGTGTGATCACGTTTGGTGTCAGGTTGTCTGTTGTAGACGGGCGGCCACTAAGACAAGTTTGACTATAGCAGGAACAACAGTCACGGGCGACTATCTAATTAGTGACGGCTGTAGCTAGTTTCTGAAATATTTACGCGACTATTCCAGTCGGTGATGATATTCAAAAACGAGGTTCTAACAAAGGGCTAGTCAGTGTATGTACTTTGGTTCTGTTCCAGGTCTTTCCAATGTTCAGAAATACAGCTTATGTTTATTATCATTTTGAACAAAATAGTTAATAATTTGTACTGAAAAAATATAAATATCTTCTTGAAAAATAAAGCATATAATAATCTACGGTGCTCAAAACTCACATTTCATTACTAACATGTATGTAACATATCACATCTCGTTATAATTGCTCGTAGGTAGTCTCGGAAATGAAACATTCACCGGAGCTCTAGATGCAGTTGCTTCAACTACAGGTAAGGTGACCTTGGTAATGTTCGTGTATTCATAACCTATGTCAATGTCGTGATGTAGTCAGATCTACACTGCATACGTTTACATATATGTTTGCAGAAATAAGGACTCCTATACTCTATTTTACAAAAGTACCTCTTCTATTATTAGGTTTCGACGGGCCTGAAGTAAAATGGCCGGATCTGTCTAATTACCTGATTTAATATAAACCGCTAGGCCAGAGATTTGAAAATTGATATCATGTTGCTTTCTCAACAACCGTTATCCATGGTTATTGAATAGTTGTTTTTATATCCTACATGAATGAAATCCTGTTCAGTGATTGGTCTACATAGCGTCATGTGACCAAACATAGTAATGCCCATGGAGAAAAATGTGCTATGCGTGACGTCATTCATGGAATAGTAAATGCTATTCCATGAATGACGTCATAGACGCCGGGTGATCATATTGAGCCCATAGAGATGCGTGTTATAAGACTTCCCTGCGAGAAGAGATCTTGTTTTAGCTTGCGAAAGATGTTCGGTGAGATTTCTTAAAGAGTTATTTAAAAAGAAATACAGCATATTTTCACCCGTGAATATCAATAAGTTCCAAAGAATATTCTAGAGATGCATTTCATGTATAACGTAGCGGTATTCGAATTTAAAAATTACGACAATGGTGCACATTGTGCATCGTTGTCCTTGTGTGGTCGTGACATAATTCGTCATTTAACAATCGGCCGCGGTGTGCACTGAACTAGCTGTATGTGTAATGTACGAATAACTATTTTCTCCATACAATTACACGTGCGTACTGTAAAGCAGGTTAATTATTCACTTTGATGCGCGCGTTTTGCATTTGAGTGCGCATTAGTTGTTAAGGCGCGTAACCATGAATGGAAAGATAGCGCAATACGCGCTCTGCGCTAGACTAGTGCGTAAAGGGGGTCAGTGTCACAAACAGAACATAGTCAGTGCAGTGATGGTTCCATGATCAATGCTTTGTTTTTCTTTATATTTTTCTTTAATTTAATTGAAATCATTTATTTTTGCGATGATTATGATTATGCGAAGGATATAAAACAAATATATCATGCACTATTTCGAGCCACTAGTGAAATTATGGATTCCTCGGTGACAGAAAAGGCACTATGTTAGTGCTTTTCCTGTCACCTCTGAATCCATAATTTAAACTAGAGGCTCTCAGTGCATGGTATATTTGTTTAGTATTTCTTTGTTACTGTACGATGATATCTCAAATCAAGCTCTATTCACGAATCACGCTATTCGTGAATTCATGCTTGCAACCTAACTAATTATGTACGGCACAGATTAGAAGCATACATGGATTTCCAAGGCTGACTAATGTCCAGATATAGGGGAATTATTAAAGTACTGGGTTGCAAATTGAATACAGTTCACGACATATTTTAAAAATGTATACAATAATACTTTGAAAATTAGTTTGGAATGGAAGCCTTAGAATAGCGGAGGTAGGGGTGTAAAACTAATAGTTAATGGAAGTAATGCATAATGCAATAACACTGGTAATACTGCCAATAATACTAAATAAGTAAATGAATGAGGAAAGAGAATTTGGCTTGATGATAATGATACATACAAAGATTAGTAGTTTTAATGAACGAGAAATGTGGCTTACCATAATTACCCAGAAGTTAATTACAAAATAAAGAACAGAATACGGAGCTTTCCGTCAAAGGCATGTATAACGTACGTCCACATATTTCTTTACGGTCGAAATAATTATGCGACCTTTATTGATTTCCATTCTCTGCAAGCAGCTCCTTTCGTCAGTACAATCTACATCACAGTGTACATGCCTGACCGAAACTTCCTCAGCGACCTGCAAATTTCGCGATCCTCGCTTTTCCAGACTGTAGAGACCAACGTTTGTAATCAGGTAAAATGTCCTGCATGTCATATCATAATGATGTCTATTCATTTAAAGTAGAATCAACTATTGTAATTTGGTATCTCTGTTACTTATAAATTCATACTTCCTGTTGCTTTAGAGCCTTACATTTTCTGTTGGGTATGACTAATAATGGAAATACTAAATGTTTTTAGACAACTTATATCTGCCCACCACTGAAGGGTGTCATATTCTCCAAGGGCATCGCCTGAAATGACATCTGAGCGTGCACTACCAAAAGCGAGTTACGAAACCAACGACATAGCAGCAGACTCAACCACAACTTAAAGGGATAGTTGAGGTTTGGTATAGAGGGCGCTAAACAAAATAATTGTTTGTGAAATAATGAAAAACTGAGTGTCAAATTCGAAAGAGCATACAATTTAAATGACAGAATAAACTTTATTTGATCAAAATCGGTTCAGAAATGGCTGAAATATCACTAAGTATAACTGTTTGTAATAATTGTGGGGCCCCACAATTATTCGATAATTTTGAACCAACCGTTAACAAAATTTTAAAAATGCATCCTCTTTTCAAAAATTTACAAAGAGGTTTTTAAATAGTTCTCTCTATCTAATCATATTTCAACAAAACATCACATGCACTATATTTTATTTAAAATAGTTGAAACCAATGAGATTTTAGAGAGCGCACTCTTGAGTTTTAACGGCTGTCTTTTAATGATAACAGGCTTTTTACTTAGTCATTTGTATTTTGTTTTATTTATTTCGAGCATGGTGGGGTTATAACTATTAGTTTGTAATGTAATGGTGCAGGTTATGGTTATTAAAATTCAGTTTGACCATCCCTTCGACCTACCCTAACCCGCATTTGCCAGTGCACAGTCAGATGACGTTCCATGGGCTATGGTTGGAAAACATGGCAGCCTCCAGGGCTGGCGAGCCTGATTATGCACCGACAAAATCTACCATGGTAATTAGCATCAATGGCCTGAATTCTTGGTCATCAACCAAACTGCGCTCTGGATCTTCCAGGACATTGTATTTCTGGTGACAGGTTATACTATTACTGAATTTTAAAGGGCCCATTGTCCTGATGCCTATAAACAGAACTCAACTCACTGGATAATGAAATGAAACAATTATAATGTCTCTGGTGGCGAATAGCAACAAGAACATAGGTCTGCAGGTGGAAAATGGTTCAAATGGCTACCAGTAGTCTTTGTATTTTTAGGCCGGGCTCAAGTTGAGTCACTGATGAAAACTCGGGCCATTGGTATTAAATCGTACATGTCAATGCTAGAAGAAAAAAATGACAAAAACACAAAGGATCATAGCACACATACCTCATTCAACCATAATCCACAAAACTGGCAAGGAGACCAGGGAACAAGAGCTGGAATAGATCATAATCGAGCTCCTTCCCTCTGTGGTCAGTTTAAAGTTAGTTAAAGTCTTTCCCGTACCAATATTGGCACACAAGGCGGCGCCTATCTCTGTTTCATTTACCCTAGGCCACACGTCTACTAAATGTAGCGAAAGTTACAGAAGGGGGCCAGTCCTCTGGTAACTCGTGTGATTATCTTTCCCTTCTCCATTCTATAAATGCCGAGTGTCTGGCTTCTTAGAAGGCAGGAGGTACCATTTTTAAAGTCTTTGGTATGACCCGGTCTGGGTTCGAACCCGGGACCTCCCGTGCATGAGGCGGACACTCTAACCGCTAAGCCACCATGCTCGGTCGTGTGGTTAGTTTAAACAGATGTTATTGGTCTTTAATCATTATTTTAATTATAAGGGATATCCAAGAGGAAATTTACGGCTCAAAGGGCTCCACCACCCAAACATAATATTTTGATAAATGAAATTTAAATATTTAGTAGTCCATTCCATCAACAAGTTCACGAAAAAATGTTCCCAGAAAAAAATATATAATTGAAAAACGCAGCACCATTCTAAAGCATGCGTTCATGGGTCTGCATGTACAAATACTACTTTGTCCAGAGCGAACGAATCGTCCGGGATTCTATTGTCTCCAATCGTTGGCGTGCTCGCAATTATTTGGCCCGTAAGGAACTAGGAAATAATAGTCGTTCCGGAAGTGGTGGTAATTAATTGCTTTATTTATGAATTACACAACCCTTTGCAAAATGTTGGGTATCTATTTGATATCACAAAACGGTACCAAAACATTTAATTTTTGTGTTGTTCTTTGCCTGGTGGTCCCCATTAAAATAACCCGAGTTATGCAACAAATATCAGCGTTTGGTTCCCCCTCAACGATTCCCCATGAGGAATAACTTCTTCTTTAATTATTATCTCGCAATAAGATTAATTGGCCATAAAACATGTAGTTACAAACTTTTGGTATCATGTTCAAAGGTTTCACGATGAACATTTATTTGGGTAAATCGTGTGATATATAGGATGGCACCAAAAAACGGAACGGGGCACTTTCCAAAATATAGTTACAATATTATTATGTCCATCGGATAGGGTATCTTTTCCAATGAAGACGATACCAAGAACAGTAATTTTGATCGTGTAGTTTTTGTTTTAGGGCGGTCGGAGTGACACCATGTCAGGCGCCCATTTTTGTGCCTGATAAATCGCACTTACTGCCCGTCATAGCATTGAACAACGAGCAATACGCGCGCCATTTGATGATATGAGGGGCAGTAAGTGCGATTTATCAGGCACTGACTTGGTAAAAATCGACAAAAATGGTAACATGACATGGTGTCACTCAGAGCGCCCTAAAAAAAAAACTACACGCCCAAAATTAATACTCTTGGTATCGTTTTTTTATTGGAAAAGATACCCAATCCGATGGACATAATCATTTTGTTACTATATTTTGTGAAGTGCCCCGTTCCGCTTTTATTGGGCCACCCTGTATAATGTAAACATAACCGTTCAACCTGCAGTTGGGTTTATATATGGCAGTAATTACTATTTACACATAAAAAGAACACACAAACATAATCTTGTGTTATATCTCGTTTATTTGCATGTTTTTTCATATTTACTCAGCATGAATAATACAAAATAAAGTTACATTAAATGTCTTCTTTTTTATGAGTCCCTTCAAAAATTCTTTGACATCATCATAACCATATTAACATAACGCTAATGATCAGATACATCGAAAGTCATTTCAGGATTCATTTCATTTAAATGCAATCAATCATAAACGCAGTAATCAAAGCATTAAACATTCTACGATTTATTTTGTACACCCTATTATTTCAGGTTAAGGCATATTTCAGAAAAAAAGCAGTAAACTTCACCAGTTTCGTGTGTTACGTCGTGAGATTCGAACCCGGAAGTGTGACCGCGTTCACACAGATTAACCTTGGAGCCTCGACCCAGGCCGAGGCAGACGGGCTTGCACAACAAACCAATGATATCGTAGAGGCTAATAAGGCGACTGACACTGTGATAGTGGAAGGCACCTACACTGGATTTCTCTCGATCACCCGTAAGTTAAATAATGTTCTGTGCAATCAATTAGCCTCTTTAGTAACAAACATCGAACGGCTAACTTTTCTTTTGAAGACTGAGGTCGCAATATAAATGCTGGTCAATTATTATTATTATTATATTTTATCAATATCATACCAATCGACGTATCAATACAGCGATCGGTAGGGCAATTTCAGTTGAATTGAGAACTAGACCGCATTCTTGTCTCAAATTGTACTAATCATTTTCTCTCCTTTGATTTATAATTTTGCTTATACAGCGTCTGGTGGGACCATATCAGGTGGAGCTATTGCTGGCATCGCTATCGGGGCTGCCATGCTTCTTCTCATTGTTACTCTCTTCGGTTTCTGCTTCTTACTCCAGTCATCACGTAATCAGGCGGCAGCGAACGTCTTTGCGTAAGTTGTCGTAGTCGCGTTCTTGAGAAAGGAAATCAAATAATTGCCGTTATCACTGAAGCTGTTATTCTTATTGCCATTGCCATTGTTATTTTCATTGTCATTGACATTGGCTCCATAGCACTGTAGGCATCAAAGTTGTTCTACCCAACATCCATTTCCTTTTGCGTTTATTAGTGGCCGTCGCAAAAGATGCATTTCACAATGAATTGTCGCATATATTATATTTCCGTTAACAGCTTGGACCAGCAACATTACCTTGTTATACGAGGAAGATGTAATATGTGGGGGCGGGGTCGGTTTGTATTCAGAAAATATGCGGATTTTAAAATTTGCGCTTAGTCGCAAATTTGTATGCAACACCCTCAGAACTCTCAATAATAATGTACCATATACGTAATCAAATTGTTTCTGTATGGTTCCCCATTAAAAGATAACTTTTTATATTTAAACACAGCGGTGGTCGTATAAAGACGTACGACCAGCGAAACAGGGGCTTCTACCAAGACGACGAACCGTGGTCGCGCAAGGACCGACTGGACACATTTTCAGATGATTTCTCTGTTGACCGCCGTGGCTTCGTAGTCGGACAGGCCATCGACCGCTACGACATTGACCAACGACAGCGAGAGAAGAAGTCCGCACCGGAATTCCGGCACGATGCTGGTGACCGCTACATGGTTAGTTAAGCTAAACATAATATTGTTGGGAAGACTCGAAATCTTAATAAACGAGAAAAAAAATACCATAACACATAAACTGTCTACAACGGGCTAGTTTATAAATGAACTGTTTATAATAACTTAGTCGGTTAGGGTATGCACGTTTGAATTTATCCGATCATAGAAAGCATGTGAAAAGTTTTGCGCAGTGATCGATAGCTTCAGTCACGAATACGTAGCGGGGTAGAGGCGGGTATACAATCTGTGTAATTTGGTGCAATTTGAACGCGTCTGACAATTTTGCATCGAACTTACCTGTCATATTTCTCCATGAACGATTTGTTTACATCACATGCATTTTACATCACACGCATTTCATAATTTGTTTATAGGCCTAGGGTATCACGCGTATTACATGCATATTCATGCCAAAGATATATAAGACATCAATTTCAACTGGATAAACATCTGTTTTCCAGCTGTTTGTAACAAATTTTAATATCAATTGAGTGTTAATGTTAAAACGAGATCATTTTCCTTTTCTACTTTTACAATCAGCTCGACGATGAATTTGGAAGAAGGAACTACATGACTCCTTACGTCGTGGATGGGGTAAGTTGAAGAGAATTTTAATTATTAAAAGTCAGTCTTAAGCAAGAGCATACATGCCAGGCCGTATCCTTTCATTGAGCAATTTATTGTGTACATCTGATCTCCGTGGCCACACATTGCAATAATAAAGTAGATTATCTGGTTTAGTTACCGTATCACGTGTAATCTAATTCTTATTAAATATGTTGACTTATTATCATACATTAATTCCAATTCGTCACTGAAGAAAGTGAAGTTTTCTTGCACAAATTGAAGAGAGAGCGTTCACATGAAAATGTCCTTTAAGGTATAGTGAAATCCCGGCTTTGATTCAGGTTTAAAGCTTTAAATATGTGCCTTTATTGATATACCACACTCTTTTTTTCAAAGAAATCCTTAAGTTGGGCAAAAAAGGTAAATTTCATGCAACTTTTTTGCCTTTTTTCACATCGGCGTTCCATGCTCCTAAAAAAGTTATTTATAGCGGAGCGGGAATGTGCGCACGTGTCACCCGGGTCATGACATCACAAGCAGACCGCACCACGGAGGAACGTGCATGGTATACATGCAGAGCCTAGAACTTGCTAGTGAAACAACTCGTTTTTGCTTGTAATTTGAGGCTAAACTGAAAATGCCTAAGAATTGCTAAGAAATGAATTGTAGCAGGATGCAGCTACACATATGAGTGTATATCGTCCATGATATAAACTTAAACAAATGTTTGCAAATATTGAAACAAATTGAAATAATATCTCTCTGTCAACGTGAGTATTGCACTCAGCGTGTATGTCTATGACCGAGCTAAACTGCGATTGCCTGCATGTGACGTCACAAAGATGACGTAATTTGTTTTTCGCCCGGACTCAATTTTCTTACGGGGGTTCCGAAAATGAATTTACAAGTTGATTTCTTATTTTACCGGGTTTTCCCACGAGTAAAATATGTTTTTATTAGTAATCCTCATGAAAATCTACCTTAGATACAGTAAAACACAATTTTAGGCAGTTTTCTTGTCAGCCTACCTTTAAGGAATAGTATGCATGCTAGTCACAGGCAATCGTTTAGATGGAAGGTACTTATTTAATATCAAATATTATGCAACCCAACATTGCTATAAAGTCTATTTTCCTATATTCTTAAAGGGATCTAGTAACTTTGTTGACATGTGCAAAAAGTGATGAGTGGTTGATACAATGTATATTGTTGTTATATGATATATCCACTGGGTGTTGTTTGAAAATTTCAAATTAAATGAACTTTATAATAATTAACGACTTGCTGTATGAGGAAAAATTCCAAAGTACCATTCACTAGTACTTCATTGCACTCACTTTGTACACGGTTCTGACGATCCATTGGATAATTTGACATCTGAACTCTTCAAATGTAAATATCTTTTTAACGAAAGGGAAATTTTAAAAACCGAAACCTTTCCCATGTTTTTTTTTTTGTATAAGAATACAACTAGGTATGAGGGAACTGCTAGAATTCCAATATCTCAATATCAAATAATAACCGACTGGCTGTAAGAAAGATTAGTCAGTAGCTAATCTTTTGGAATGAGAAAAATAATTAGAATGTTGAAATGATTTCTAAAACCGTTCTTTGTTTGATTTTTCTTTGTTCACACAAACCCTTACAGGGCAGCGTTGCGAGGAACCCAAACTCTTATTATTAAACTTACCTTGAACACCGAGACACCAATTCGTTGCCTTCTTAGCAAACCAAGTAAAGATGTCAATGAAAAGATGAATACAGATGATCGATCTTCAGCTTCTCGAACCACGTCATCAATTATTTTTCTTCTGAGTGAAGATATGAAAGACAAACATGAAAACAGATATGTTTAAGGTTGTCGTATCGTGGCGTTATATAGCCTATTTCAAGCGGTGGCGGTTAGGCATCATACTATCCATTTTGTTTGTGTTTCATTCAGACGATATTTCAATAATAAAAATTGTAATCGACATTGAGCATCCTCACAGATTTTCGGTTAAACACACTTGGTAAATTGTTGTAATTGGTATAAACACAAATTGATTTAATGCGCAAGTTTTTACTCTCATTTCGAACACATTCGTAGTCAAGTTTTCGCCCACTTCCCGACCCTCTCGATATTTATTCAGGAAAGGTATGGTATTATATATGGGGAAAGTGTATACCCAGGTTATGTAATGGAACTGGGTGAATTATTTATCACCATCTTATAAGTAATATTAGCATTATAATGTATTACCTTACAATCGTACGTATTAAATAATATGTACACAATACTGGTATAACGTGAAGTAAAACAATAAATAACAAAATTAATGTCAAATTATGGAAACATTCGATTGTATATTTGCTTGTATATATGGGAGATGGTAGCTGCTGGTATAGTGTCAATGTTTTTTTTTTTTTGTGTAGTTGTGTAACATAGTTCACGCAGTTGTATTTGAATTCGAACATATAGTACCATAACAGATATATACAATTCATTAAAATGAGCAAAGACAAATAAAACGCTCATGTTCATTTAAATACTATGTAATTGGATTGTAGTATTTGTTTTTAAATCGACCAAACTCAATTCCTCTAGTGGCTGGTTCAAACCTAGTCCTCTTTCTAAAATAAAGCAATAAAGCATATTTGCTTTTCAAATTTGCAATGCTTATTCAGATATTTGTGTTTTGATATACAAATCAGCGGCTCATTTAAATTGCATAACATTGATGACAATGAATTAGCCAATAGCATTTTGCAAGTTTGCTTATTATACAGCATGGATTTTCCCCACACAAGTAGACATATCAGATCACGGAGGTATAACTTTATTCGATCCTTTGTCAGTTTTTTGCTAAATCTTACATTATTAACTTTATTAGCGTTTGAACTGTACACGTTTTTAACTACATTCATGTCTAACTACTGTGCAACAAAACTACCCCCAAATATTTCAATTGCACAACCAGTGTGTCAACTATAGCTTGTTTAAGTGCAGAATAAAATCCTAATTCAGTAACGACGTATTTCTATAATGCCGAGTATATCGATTATGTTGTATATAATACAAGAAAACTTTTATTTAAAAAAAGAGTATATCGAATGTTGTTACCCCATAATAATACGTGATGATTAGAAATGATCACATACGCAGATGTTTGGCATTATATAAATGTCCAGATACAGATATTGTAATAACTCAGATATATTATCTTTATTAAATTCGAAAAAAAGTATGCAAGATGTAGAAAATATACCAAGGCCAACTGTCAAATTGGCATAAATAAAACATTTTCAAAATATTATAGGCAGGGTAAACAAAATGTATATATGCATCAAAGCAACAATATAATAAGTAATATGTGTATATAATATATTTCAGTTTTCATAGAATAACTCGAGCAACATATATTCATCTGTAAATTTAAGAAATTCAATATGCGTAATTATTATGTCGAAACGTTTATATTACGAGGTCATTAGACGTGCATTTACTGATATAGTCATGAACACTAATCCCACCTCTGAAAATAACGGGGGTTTTATTTTGCAGTCTGATAGTTGTATCCAAAGTACACCTAAAGGGATAATACAGTTCTGGTCAAACAAAAACTTGTAAGTTATCAATGAAAACTAGAAGTTATGATTAAATCATGCTTGAATGGTAAAACAACATATAAACGTCTATGTCATATAATAAAAACAGCCGTTTACACAAGAGGGCCCCCTCCAGACGCCTGAAAGTTATACAAGGTTTTTTGTTTATAATTCAGCAAATTAGTAGAGGTTTGGTTAAAATAATTATTCACTAGAGAGATCATAAATAAAACTATTTAAAAACCACTCTGTTATATTGTTCAAAAAATTGTTTTTTATGTTTTCTTAAATGATTGAATAAATGTTCGGCCCCGACATTATTTTATTCAGTTGTTTCTAAACCGATTTTGATCAAACATAGTTTATTAACTATCTAACATTGTGTGCTTCATCAAATATTACACGTATTGTTTTTTATTATCTCACATCAATACAATTCCCTTTATTCCCTGTATAAAATGTTGTAAAGGAAATGTAAACTATTGGTAACGGAAATCTGCTGTATTACACTCAGTGGCGTAGCGACGGTCAACGGATTGGAGGGGGGGGGGGGGCACAACTGCAAAGGAGCGAAGCGACCGAGCCGGGGGGGGGGGGGGTTTCCCTCCCACGGTAGGCACTTTTTGCAATTTGATGTATCAACATCGCGTTTTGATCGCGTTTGTATGACTGATTTAAAGTATTATGATTTACCTATCTGATTTACTTCTTGTAATACAATTACTTTTTTTTCAAGGGAGCGAAGCGACCGATCGAGCGGGGGAGGGTATGGTAGTGGGTGTCCCCCTCAAACTGTAGGGAGCTTTTGCATATTTTTGGCTTGAAATTGTGCGATTTGGTGCATACTTAGATACATGCATCTGTTACCTAATGTCTATATCGTAATAATAAATGTTGTTCGAATACATTGGTTCCATTTTAACAAGGGATTTTGGTATATTATTTGAAACCATCTTTATTCGTTCGCCAAAAAAAAAGCATGAATAGTCGAGCCAACCTTGTACCTTGTACCTACGTAACTTGCCCTGGTTACATGCATCTGTTACCTAATTTCTGTTCAAATGCATTGATTCCATTAATAAAAGGAATTTGAGTATAATATTTGTTAGACTAAAAAGCATGAATGGAGACAGGGTATTCGAGCGATACATTAAGAGGCACGTTTGATTTCACTGCATTGACAATTTTGATTTATCGCTGAACTGTCTGGGATCACAATAAAAGTACTCTGTTAATCGGTAACTTTGTTTGTGGTTAACGCTCATTATTTTTGTATTTTTTGCTTTGGGCCGAACAATGACAAACACAAGGTTATATCTTTTGGTACCACTGCCCCGGGCGGTCACGCGACTACACCCAGACTGCAATATGTGTTCTCTTTTTTCTGGAAGCAACTCTGACCAAAAAGGAAACGAGGAACATAACCTTTCTGCATTCAAATTTTACGAGGTCGGTGATGAAGAAATCTCGAACTGTTCCATTCAGAGCATGTGTACAAAATCAGAGCACATTTCTTTTTTGAGGGACGAAAAGAGGAAGGAAACATTAAACAGTGGCCTTCAAGTATTTAGGACCTGTTGGACTAGGACCGTTAACATTTTACGACCGAATCCAATGCAAACGAGGCGAACCGCAGTGAAGGTCATGCGGGCACATGCCATACTCAAATGATTATAACGTAATGATGCAAATATACTATAGTGCAAGGGCCCTTTGCATTTTCTCATCACAGCCCCCCCCCCCCCCGTGCCGCCCCCCCCCCCCCCCCCCCATGTAACTACACCACTGATTACATTCATATGAATTTTAACATTTCCTATTTATGTTTCATGTGTTTATTTGTAATTGCTCCATCTGCAAGATAATTATTATGATTTTATTTGACTTATGAAAGTACTTACATGCTTATCTTATGATCACATAATCATATGTGTTCATCGACTTGTTATATCTTCTTTTAATTTTTACAATATATTGTATTATACTAGTCAAGTGACTTGGATCGTATGTAAAGCAGTTGAAAACTGAAGTAAAATACTGATTTTATTACATAAATAACAAATGTCAAATTATGGAAACATTCCATTGTCTATTTTCTTGTATATATGGGAGATGGTAGCTGCTGGTATAGTGTCAATGTTTTGTGTAGTTTTGTTACGTAGCTCACACAATTCTATTTGAATTCAAACATAGTACAAACTGACCAGAAAAGATATATACAGTTCATTAAAATAAGCAAAGAAGAAAACCGATCATTTTCATTTAAATACTATGTAATTGAAGGAATGTATTTTTTTTTTTTTATCGAGACCAAACTCAATTCCTTATGACAGTACTTACATGCTTATCTTATGATCACATAATCATATGTGTTCATTGATTTGTTTTAGCTCTACATGTATATACATCTTATATCTTCTTTTTATTTGTACAATATATTGTATTATACTAGTCAAGTAACTCTAATCTTATGTAAAGCAGTTGAAAACTAAAGTAAAATACTGATTTTATTACATAAATAACAAATGTCAAATTATGGAAACATTCCATTGTCTATTTTCTTGTATATATGGGAGATGGTAGCTGCTGGTATAGTGTCAATGTTTTGTTTTGTGTAGTTTTGTGACGTAGCTCACACAATTCTATTTGAATTCAAACATAGTACAAACTGACCAGAAAAGATATATACAGTTCATTAAAATAAGCAAAGAAGAAAACTGATCATTTTCATTTAAATACTATGTAATTGAAGGAATGTATTTTTTTTTTTTTTAATCGAGACCAAACTCAATTCCTTATGACAGTACTTACATGCTTATCTTATGATCACATAATCATATGTGTTCATTGACTTGTTTTAGCTGTACATGTATATACATCTTATTTCTTCTTTTTATTTGTACAATATATTGTATTATACTAGTCAAGTGACTTGGATCTGATATGTAAAGCAGTTGAAAAATTAAGGTACTAGCATTATCCTTGTAAAATATAAAACAGTTTTGAAAAACAAACACGAATCAATGTAAAGCGTTACTTATAATTTGATAATTACATTTAATATCGGTGCAAGGTCCCAAATCCAATTTAAAACGGTATTGCTTTTTATTATAATTGTTTTTTTTTATCATGTTGTAAAGTTATTTCTTAGAACACAAAGACGTTCCATGATTTGTTAAAAGACTTTTAAATAAACGATATATATTTTAACTTTAGATCATTGTTTGCATATAATAAATTCAAATGTTTACCTTGTTTTTTTATTTTTATTTATTTTGCAACTTTAATCAAAATAGTTTTAATAAATAGAGAGAAAACAGAAATATCGCAAATGTGCTTATTTGGAATAAACAACTATATTAAAATACGAATAATTATACAACATAATAGTATAAAGTATATTGAATTGAATCGTAGTGTCCATTTTTTCATAAATGCTGCGATTTTGAACTCATGCATTATTAACTATATAATTTTGTTGTTTAATTTACAAGTTCCAATTAATGCGTTTTAAATACATTGGCCCGTATTCACAAAGGAGGTTTGTAGGAGGTTTGTACAAACCATGGTTTATCCATGGTCTACATCTATGGAGTGCTGCTCGTATACAAGTAAAACAATCTATCATTTCTAATGATATGACTGTTGGTGCTTGCTAACCAGCAAATTTCACCATGTGAGAAGACATACATTTATTTGGTGCATTTTGTAAATGTGTACCATCAACATTGTTAACAAGTAAGGAGTTTACATTCTCTCTCCATCAGTTTACAAATGGCACTCCATAGATGTAGACCATGGATAAACCATGGTTGGTACAAAACCTCCTACAAACCTCCTTTGTGAATACGGGCCATTGAGTTTGTAATTATATTGGCTCGTTTATGCTTGCAAAATATTTTTCATTTCCCGATAAATAAAATTATACTCTCTCAAAAATGAACACTCTTTTGACTCTTGTTGTGAACACACCCTAATATATGCAATACAGTGCATCGTCGTGTGTGCACACTAATTGGACAGTGTGAATCACATTGTTAACAAATGCTTGGACCATGTTTATGTCGCGGTTTTTTTTTAGAGTGTCTCCATTACTATCACCGTGATTACACTTTGGACACTTTCTGTAACCACTGCAAATAACAAGGTTAACACACTGTGAACACACTATAAAAAGACTTTGACTTCACAGCGAACACACAATTAACACACTGTTAATACAACATTAACACACTGTGAAACATTTTTAACACACATTGGACACACTGTGAAAGTATTTTGAATACACATTGAGAAAATTGTGAAATCATTTCAAACACAAATTGAACACACTGTGAAAGCATTTTAAATACACATTAAACATATTCTTGTATACCCCTCTTCCACATTGGTAAAACAGTGTTTAAAGGGGTAGTTTAGTTTTGGTAAGGCTGAACTTAAGTAGCCAAAACCTGCACAGTAACATTATAAACTAATAGTTATAACTCCACCATGCTCGAAAGGTATACAAAATTACAAACGACTAAGTAAAAAACCTGTTATCATTAAAAAAAGAGCCATTGAAACCCAAGAGGGCGCTTTTTAAAAAGGCATTGTTTTCAACCATTTTTCATACAAAATTATGCATGTGATGTTTTATTGATATAATGATTAAATAGCGAGATCATCAACAACTATTTAAAAAACGCTTTTTAAAAAAATAAAAAAGTGCAAGCATTTTTTTATTTTTTTCTAAAAATCATCTAATTATTTGGGCCCCAAATAATTATAAGATCAGATATATTTATTGATATTTCCGCCGTTTCTGGGTCGATTTTGACCAAATAAAGTTTATTCTGCCATTAAAATTGCATGTTCTCTCAAATTCGACACTCAGTTTTTCATTACCTCACAAAAAAATTGATCTGAAAAAGTGATCTGCAGCGCCCTCTCTACCAAAACTAAACTACCCATTTAATTCTCTAGCTTTTTAAAGTTTTAACCAACATGTCAAAGTCAACACAATTTACAAAGAACTCTAGCAGTTCATCCATACCTTGGTGTATTCATATTACCAATAGAAATATGGAATGACATTCGGTTTACCAAATTTCTTGTCCCTCCATACTAATTTCGGGGAGGGTTTAGGAAGGGGTGTACCACCTCCCACGTGAAGTAATTTTTGAAATTAGGGTCTAAAATATCACCTTAGAAGTATGACTTTTATTATCATTATCATATCATTATTATTTATGACAATTTTACTTTGAAAAAAGTGGGGGATCTTTGTACAGGCCATCCCCCGCACCAAATAGTGGGGAATATATCCCCCCCCCCCCCCCCCACCCCCGGGATCTACGCCCGTTCTCTACAAACATTATTCTTCCTTGTTTATCTTCATGATTGTATTTGACGCCATCTTCATATTTTTGTTCGTCTTGCTCATTTTCTAAACCCCTCTATTTTGTTATTAAATGATCCTACTCAAATTTGATATAATTTACAAGCCTGTTTATTGCCCTTTACATCGATGCCTCATTGGTACTGATTATGTAATTATTGAATGTGCAGTAGACCTAAATTTGGAGCCTTGTCAAACGCAAAGTGTCGCAAAACACAGCGTTATGTGAATTCTTCATTTTTTATTGGAGATTTACGTGTGATCTGAATGGTCAACCAATATTAATGCATTTTGCAACATTTCAATCTTGACTTGGCTCCATATTTAGGTGTAATGCACATGTCATAATTGCGTAACCATTACACAAATGGGGTATCAATGTAAAGAGGAAATAAACAGGCTTTTCAATGATACCAAATTCATGTAAGATAAAATGTGACCGTCTAGCCCAAATTAAGACAAAAATAAAACGTTAATCATGTTTGAGTAATGTATACCATCTTGTTGTCCATGTCTCAAGCTTTAATTTGATGTTTAAATCATACTTTTGGTGGCTTGAGCGCCGAGATATGACCATTTAAATGTGGAATAGATAACCGGCTGTGAACAACAAAATATGGAGAAAATCGCTTTCAAAGTTACGGTTCGGTAACACTGTAAGTAAACATGATAGATAAAACTATTGATAATCTTATTAGACAAAAACATGAAGACTTGATTTTTTTCATTTCATGACTAAATCGTCAATTTTCTTGGTTCGAGCCCTCCCGACTTGCGTCTCATTTAGGGCTAGCCAAACATATATAGGGGCAAGAGAGATATGGATGCTCAAATTTGGGAACTTTTTGTGAGGGGTTTAGTTCGTATTCTTCCAAATTCAAATTCGTCTTCATGTTTTTTATATCGTCATCTCCCGTTTCCTCTACAAATTATTCTTACTTCTTTTCGCCTTCCTCTTCGTCGCCTTGTTATTGTTGTTCCTTATCTTCCACCTCGAATGTATTCGCATCGTACTCTTAGTCATATTCATATTTTCCCATCCCTTTTCCCTCGTATTCCCCTGCATATTCCTCATCCTCCCTATGAAGTTGTCTTCCTAATCGTATTCGTTTACTTTACAGTTGACTTGCTACGTTTTTTTTAAATTTAAATAAAAGGTATTTTCAGTATAACATAAAATCAGTATAAACTAGACTAGTCCTATCAACCTAACGCTCATTATTATCAAACAACCTCTTGAAGTTTTCGAAATATAGAGGGGAACTGCATACAAATACTAACATCCCTAGTATAATTGTATACTTTTGAAGTCATTGTTAACATTTATATTTACAAAAATAAATAATTATTTCACGAATGGCCATGGCAACCATGTCAGGCACAGTAGGTAGTGTGTAGCAGTGGCGTAGCGAGGATCACCGGATTGGGGAGCACAACTGCGAGTGAGCGAAGAGACTGAGCCGGAGGGAGGTATGCACTTTTTGAAATTTGCGTTTTGATCGATCTCGAATGACTGATTTTAAAGGGGTAGTTCAGTTTTGGTATAGAGGGCGCTTCAAGAAATAATTTGTTTGTGAGGTTATGAAAAACTCAGTGTCAAATTTGAAAGAGCATACAATTTTAATGCCAGAATAAACTTTATTTGATCAAAATCGGTCCAGAAGCAGCTGAAATATCAATAAATATATCCGATCGGAATGTACCTCGGCCCGAGGTTGTTTTGATGATTTAAGAAAAAATAAATGAAATGTTTACACTTTTTCACAATTTTTCAAAAGAGGTTTTATACAGTTATTGTCTATTTAATAATTATTTCAACAAAACATCACATGCACAATTTTGTATGCAACATGGTTTAAACCATGCTTTTTTCGAGAGCGCCCTTTTGCGTTTTAATGGCTCTTTTTTTTAATTATAACAGGCTTTTTACTTCTGTAACTGTGTATACCTTTCGAGCATGGTGGAGTTATTACTATTAGTTTGTAATATTATGGTGCAGGGATTGATTACTAAAATTAAGTTTGACCAAAACTGTACTATCCCTTTAAAATATTACTTATTATGGTTTACTTTTTTGTAATATATTAAATCGTTTTTGTATAGGTTAGCCAAAAGGGAACCATCAACACCTTTGCTAATTTTGTATTTTATGAGATTAAATTTTCAGAATATTTCCCTTCCCGTCTTCAACTTATATACACACTTGCCTGTTTGTTTTTATTTCCGTATATGAACAAAATCAACATCAAAACAATGTCATGAAGATTCATAATTATATACAAATGAAATAATTTTACAAATCGTACATGAAGAAACAACATACAATAGTTGAAAATAATAACTCATATTTAGCTGCAGGATATTATACCATGGGGACCAGATAAAAGCAAGGTTAAGAAATAGATACCAGAATGACCCATCAGAAAATATTATTTAAAAAAATACACACACAAATACAATATCCCTGTAAATGAATATCATCACCTTGAAAAAAGGGGGTAAGGATGTATATGTTAAATGTCTTAGCAAACGCGTAGTAAGTTGTGGCATAACGAACGATGGGGTTAAAGCATCACAGCTATTAGATCCTCAGTATAAAACAATGTTCTTTTACTATAATTAGTTTGGGGTTTCGGAAGAGTTAAATTTTCACCTGTCATTACATTCATATAATTCATTTGGCGATGTTCTGATGTTTCCCAATTGAATCTATCGTAAACCTCTTTAGTCGAGACGTGTACGAATGGATTCATTTAAAAAAAATGATTATTCCAGCCCTATTTTGAATCTGTTACACTTGATTACGTAATGTTTGAGAGGCTGACATCCAACAAATATCAGCATAATTAAAGTTGGTTAAATTATATATTTTTTTATTATTACCATACTAGGTTTGTCTAAAAAATGTCTTTAAAAAAAACATTTGCCCATTATCTTTTTACATAGACATGTGATATGTTTATCTCATTTCAACTCATTATCAGTAATCAAGCCGAGATGTTAAGTAGTTTGCACTTGCTCAATTACATATTTACCTATTTGAAATGTTAATTTATTGTGCTTATATAACATTATAACGTGATGCAATTAACATACATACAGTTTTATTCTTAGTCATTTTCATTTTGTTGTGTTTCATCCCTTATCCAAAACAAGTAATCCCAGATGTGAAATGTACTGTACTACTTTAGGGTCTTTATGAGAAAAATGAATTGCTGTTTCACCAGCGTACAAATTGGTGCTACATGTATCAAATATACTTGGCAAATCATGTATAAATATCACAAATTACAAGGGCCCTAGAAGTAAACCCTGCGCTCCTTTAAGAGGCAATGGTAAAATATTTGATAAAGTTTCAATAATGGAGGTCAGTATCTATCTTTCAGAAAAGTAGCATCAAAATCACTGTAGCGTGTTGTCAGTAAAATCTTTTTTGAAGATATACATACACAACACCAGTATAAAAGCTTTCATCCACGGTTTTAAGCCAATCATCTGTTACTTTTACAAGAACACTGACTGTATAGTGTTTTTTCCTTAAACCTGATTGATGTGGAGGAAGAAGTTCATTCTTTTGATAATGTTCGAAGCACATATACATAGCCTAATGATGTGAGTCTATACTTATTTGGAATAAGCTTCTCCCCTGTGTTATGTAAAGGTAATTTTTTTGCTAGTTTCCTCCTTATGTGCAATAAACATACTGTAGTAATACTGTTTGTTAATGACCTTTTAATTGCATCGGCTGATTTCATCAATATTTCCATTGAGATACCATCAACACCAGCTCAACTCTTTTTAGAAAATGCCATTAATTTGTTGAGAACATCAGATTCAATTACTGGGGATAATTCTAATAAATTATGTTTCGTTGCATCAAATAACAAAAATTATCATTATCAATTACGGAGGACTGTAAGTACAGTTGTTCCACATTAATATCAGTATTCATATTCTGAGCAACAGACGCAAAATGCATATTAACCTCATTTGCAATGTTCTGGCAATCATCAAAAGGTACCTGAAACTATGACGATGAGTCCTTTTTAGACAATAAAGGCGATATAACCGTCCATGATTGAGAACGACCTTTTATTACTACAATGTGTTAAATAAAATATTTTCCATTTGCTTTTCTACTTTGTAATGTAACTTTGTTTGTCAATGTTTTAAATGCTTTCCAATCGTCATAATTTTGAATTTGTATAGTTTTTGTCTTACTTTATCGCGCTCATTCATTAAATTTAATATACCATCATTTGCAAAGGTTTAAGACCACCCTTCCAAAATGCAATAACTCAAAGAAAAAAACAAAGTTAAACATATTTATTTTGCAGACATACTTTTATTTTCAACGCATAACCTTTGTATCACACTTGAACTGCTCTTTTACATTGTTTCCATGACCACTGTAGTAAACATGTTATGTAATCATTCAATGAGACAAAATAATGTATTCCAAATCATTGAAATACCCACAAATTCCCAGGTGGTCTTAAACTTTTGCAAATGATGGTAGATTAATTCAACCATGAGTTTTGTTTAATTAGTCCTAATAGGCATTTGCTTATTTATTGCTTCTTAAAACAGTTTTCCCGCATATCAACTGTTTCATCAATGCTATCACATTCTCCTATTTGTCTCCAATCCTGTTGAAAGATTATGATTAAAAGCATCCAAATCAACTCCTTTGGTGTTCCTATAAGTAACGACTTCCATGAAAGCTAACTCATTGAGTGATCACTTACGCCATTGTGCAATATTCAAAAGGAACGAACCTTTTCAAGATTGTTTGTTAAAGGGGTAGTTTAGTTTTGGTAGAGAGGGCGCTGCACATCACAATTTTTTTGTGAGGTAATGAAAAACCGAGTGTCGAATTTGAGAGAACATACAATTTTAAAGGCAGAATAAACTTTATTTGGTCAAAATCGACCCAGAAACGGCTGAAATATCAATAAATATATCTGATCTTATAATTATTTGGGGCCCAAATAATTAGATGATTTTAAGAAAAAAATAGAAAAATGCTTGCACTTTTTCAAAAAATGTCAAAAGCGTTTTTAAAATAGTTGTTGATGAACTCGATATTTAATCATTATATCAATAAAGCATCACATGCATAATTTTGTATGAAAAATGGTGGAAACCAATGCCTTTTTAAAAAGCGCCCTCTTGTGCTTGAATGGCTCTTTTTTAATGATAACAGGCTTTTTACTTAGTCGTTTGTAATTTTGTATATCTTTCGAGCATGGTGGAGTTATAACTATTAATTTATAATGTAACTGTGCAGGTTTTGGCTACTTAAGTTCAGCCTTACCAAAAGTAAACTACCCCTTTAACATATGATCAATCAAAGGTTCTCTCATACCTTGTTGTATTTGTACTAACAATACAAAATGGGAGAGGTTTCGGTTTTTCAATTTTCCCTTTTGTTTAAAAGATATTTACGATTGAAGTGTTCGGAGTTTAAACTATCCACTGTATAGTCAGAACAGTGTACAAAGTCAGTGCAATGAGTAAGTGATTGTCAAATTGCATTTTCGCTCGCTACTCGGCCATATAACATCCGTTTAAAGTGAAATGATCACATATTACTCAGTGGACACAATTATCAGATTACAACTGTAGACATTCTCCATTCTTCACTTTGTGCACATGTTAACAAAGTTACTAAACCGAACACAAAACGTAATTACCCCCTAAACAATTGGGCATAATTTCATAACCAAGAATCGTTTCAAGATCTCGTCTGGCCGAAATATGTCTATCATAGTTTGGAAAACATTGTGTAAAAATAAGAGGTGACCATTTATCCATGGTTGAGTAAGCACACATTACAAAGTAAATTTAATTGTTTCATAAACCATAATCAATGTATTCAGTCACATGACCAGTGTACAGTTTCACAAAAATGTATAGGCATGCACGCGCATTGTCTTGTGACTTTTGAATTGGGCCATTTTGTCTTTGTGCTCATTCAACCTTAAAGTAATGAATATCTCTGATTTTCACACAGAATGTACATAACAATTGTACAATTATTATGATAAGATGACATCTAGACACAATTAACGGTTATGAAATTATGAGCAGCTGTTTAGGGGTGTTGTTATTTTTTGCGTTCGGTTTAGATCCCGTTAATCTCTTATATTTCTTTTAGATCTCAGTTAATTAACAAATATTACTGTGTCGTCTGCATAATTAGAACAATTTTAATATCTTTATTCTGGGTGGTATCATTGTTATCTTTAATCCTTACAACTAACGTTTCAACAACAACAAACATAAGGATTGGTAGTGGACATCCTTGTCGCACTCCTTCATGACAAAAAAAGGAACGATTAAGTAACATTATCTAATGCTTGTTTAAAATCAATAAACATCAAAATACTTTCTCTAATCCACTATTGTCAATCACATCTTGTACCAGCCAAACATTTTCCAGGGCCGACCTCTTTTTCAAAAAACCAGACTGGTCATGTGATATTATGTTGCCCATAACACCTTTCAGTCGCCTTGACAAAGCACACCCTGCAATTTTGTAGTCTACATTGAATAAAGATTTAGGTCGCCTATTATCTAAACAGGTTATGGACACGTTTTATACAACTAAGTGAATATTGACTGTTTTTGTGACCCTGATAATTTCGTTTTTATAAAAACCTTCACTCAACATTTCTACGACCAGTTCTTTTATTTCCTAACATAAGCATGAATATACACGCTTAACAAAACACACATCGTCAAACCGAATACACACACAATAATGCACAAAATTCAATGAAATATTTTAGTTTGTTTAACCCAATTGGAATATAAATATATATATATAGATATATATACTGTATATTTTATATATAGATTAACAAAATAAAATTCTTAATTTCCAATCTTATAACCAATAGTTAATATTTCCTCATTTATCTCCAATTCTATGCCCAAAAAATTAAATAGTTTTCCAAAATAATTTCAAATTTGTACAATCTAACAATATATATATATGCTTATTTGTTTCTGGCGTATGACATAATAAATAATTATTATCATTGACGATCTTCCATTTGCGAAAAATATATCTTGTTTGCAGTAACAAATACAAATATTTAAAACTAAATTGTCTAATTTCATTATTTTGCAATGGTCCCGTTGCAGAAAGACAATCGAAAGGTTAGTAAGTCAGAAACTTTGCGCGTTTCAACCAATCAGATTTGCGCAATGTAGAACACATTATCTGACTTACAATTAATTGTAACTTACAATCGATTGTATCTCTTTATGCAGCAGGACCAATGTCTTAAATTAAAGCAGACCAACAGAATACCAATCAAAATTCACTAGGAGTAATAAAAGTTCTTGACAAAAAGGTGAACACAATAGGTTCATTTAAAGGGCAATGAAACCCAAGCAAAATGTTGCTTTCAAGGTCTTGAAGAGATTAAGAAGAAGAATCTCTGAAAGTTAGAGCATAATCGGGTAAGAAACAAGAAAACTACGGCTCTTTGAAGATGTCCATTTATTCCTATGGGGAACTCAAATTGGCAACGCACTCTGATAAGTGTGTGGACAACTCCCCATATGTTTTGTACACAAATGTTCCCACTTTTACAGTTTTCTTCATAGTCACATTTTTTTCATTCCCCCAACTCATGATATGTTATGTATAAAAGCATTCTACAAAACATATGTTGAACTCAAACAAAGGGTAAACATACATTTTGAGAAAATTTAACAAAACTGAAATTTTGTGTACAAAATTTATGGGGAGTTGTCCACAACTTTACCAGAGTGCGTTGCCAATTTGAGTCACTCGAAGAAATACATGGCTCTTTTCAAAGAGCCGTAGTTTTCTTATTTCTTGACCGATTGTGCTCAAATTTTCAGAGACTATTCATTATATTTAGTGACTTATAGTGTATACAACAATTTGTCTGGACTTCATTGTCCTTTAAGACGTTTCATTTGTAATAACAATAACTAAAGTAATGTTGCTTTACCATTTTCAATAAAATATAATACACGTGATGTTTTGTCGAAGTAGTGATTATATGATAGAGAGATAATTAAAAAAACTATTTTTAAAAATTCTTTTGTAATTTTTTATTTGTTTTAATGGCTGGTTCAAAATTATTGAATAAGTGTGGGGCCCCACAATTATTACAACTGGTTATGTTTATGAATATTTTAGCCTTTTCTGTACCGATTTTAATCAAATTAGGCTTGTATTCTGTCATTAAAATTGTATGCTCTTTCAAATTTGACACTCAGTTTTTACTATCTCACAAAAAAATATTTTGTGTAGCGCCCTCTATACCAAAACTATCACTTTAATATTATTGATATTTTAGTTACATTAAAGATGAATAACAGTTTTGGGAAAGTTACAGAAAACATTTATAATTGATCAATTTTGTTGAATAAGTATCTAAAAAAGGGCTTGTGTGGTAAAAATCCGAACCTAACGATGCGTTAAATGCAGAAATATCGGAATAAATCCAATACCCGCCCGTGAAATGTATAAATCCACCGCCCGTTCGCACCTGTCCGCGCCGCTAGCGCTGGACTGGAGATATCGACAAGCTGGGGACAAGCCCGTATAGCGAACACACGCGGTCAAATTGCACGTAGCGTATGCGCGATTCCGCGTTGGCGATATCTATCCGCAACAGATCAATTAATAATTTTGCAAATATATCACTTAGTTGGCGGTTTCTTGGCCAAATTTGTATAATCCCATATTAGTAAAACTATATTCTTTCACATGGTTGGTAATAAGAGCGTACCTTTCATTTTTAGGGGGTGGGGCGTTTCCCACTACTGTCATTTAGGGCCTATCACATTTGATGGAAAAGTACCTTTTTATAAAGTCATGTGAAAATGCGAAAATGTTAAAGGTACATCAAGTTATAAACCAGGGTCAATGGATGGATTGTTTATCACAAGTTTTGTTTTTATTTGGTTATGTATATATTGTTATTACAAAAGAAACGTCAATTGCAAAATATATTTTCCAATTGGGTTAAACAAATTTAAACAGTTCAGTGAATTTTTGGCTCAATTAAATATGTATACGGTATGACGGTGCGTGTTTTCTTATGCGTGTATAGTCATGCTTACGGTAAGAAATAAAAGAACTAGCCATATGAAGTTTGAATGAAGGTTTTTATACAAAGGAATTATCAGGGTCACAAAAACAGTCAATGCTCACTTTGTTGCATAAAAGGGGTCCATAACCTGCTTAGATAATTGACGACCTAAATCTTTATTGAATGTAGACTAAAAAATGCAGCGTGTCCATTGTTAAGGCGACAGAAAGGTGTTATAGGCAACATGATATAATATGATCAGTATGATTTTATGAAAAAGAGATCAGCCTTGTGGTTCGGCTGGTACAAGACGTGATTGAATATTGCGAATTAGAGAAAGTACCCAGTATTTTGATGTTTATTGATTTTAAACAAGCATTCGAACATGTTAATCATTCGTTTCATTTCGACATTTTGAAGAAATATGGCTTTAAAGATTATTTTATTACATGGTACATTCATTATCCATAAAGGAGTGCGCCAAGGATATCCACTATCAGCCCTATTATGTATTCTTGCTGTTGAAACGTTAGCTGTAAGGATTAAAGATGATAATGATATTCAGGGACCAACCCCATCCTGATACCACCCAGAATGAAGAGATCAAAATTGTTCAATATCCAGACGACACAGTCATATTTGTTCATTCAGTGAGATCTATGAGAAATGTGATGAAAGAGATTTACGGGATCTATTAACTTTGTTGACATGTGTAAAAGAAACAAATCTGATAATTATGTCTACTTAGTATTGTGTGAAAAATTCACTTCAAATGGATGTTATATGGCCAAGTAACGATCGAAAATAAGTCGTGTATAAATGCATTGAAGAGTACTGTATTATTGTCCAGTGGGCTGCAACGTCAACAATAAACACAATTGTATATTTCAGTTATATTAGATTAGCATTATTCGCCAACTTCCAATCAAGTCTAATAAACTAATCAATGGAAAGAAAATTTAAAAATATATATATATATATATATATACCAATACAAGTAACCGCATAAAGAAGGGCGATAAAGAAGCAGGCACGCAGAAAAGCCACTTGTCATCTTTGAAGTTTGCATTTATTTATTTATTATATTTCTGCATGTTTCACAACAATTAATTTCGTACATAAAATAAACTGTCATAACATAGAAACAGAAGCACACAGAGGTCTGGCAATATTAGCTAGAAGCTTGAAGTGTAATTGCCATACCTAAGATTTTACAAGTTGAACATATTCTTAAAGATACAATAAACATAGATTAATGCAAGCAAGAACAAAACGTAATAACATTTGCAAGGGCAAGAGATCAGCCAAGTGGTGGTTATCCGAGTAGGTGTTTGGAGTCCTTTCATATCGAACCTAACATATTAAAGGGTATATTAACAGGGCTAGATTGCTCTCCAGTGACTCGGAAGTTGATGTTTTGTTTAGACAGTTCAATTACAGCCATCGATGCACATTTAAAGGTGCACCTGTTATTGCCCAAAATGACATTTGCGACTTCAATCCTGTACCAAAATCATTGTAAGATATGTCTGAATGATGTGTGACAGTTTCATTGAGAAAGAACACTGCTTTGCAGGTTAAAAAAGCGAAAATATGCGTCAGTTTTTACAATGAATCATTGTAATGGCGTTTATGCGGTTTATGACCGTTCATTGACGCTCTTGAGCTGAATGATAGATATCGTCATACTAAAGGGGCATTTAAAAAAAATATAACCATATTTTATTCTTCTCCTACCATAAGCTAAACAACACGGTAGAAGAGAAACGAGGAAGCTCAAAGTAATTTTCGTGGAGTGAGACACTTTAAAGGCATCCCTTTAAGCAAAATTACCAGGGATATATACAAATTCCTTGGTGTTCAGATCCCGGCGCGACACTCGAGATACACCTTTCTGCCAGACAATTAGGCCGCGCGGCCTACCGCTTGGAAGGACGAGCTGATATAAATGCGGTATAGAGTGGTGAAGTGTGATGTCATCTATGACGTCATAAACACCTATTTTTAGAATTTTCAAATTTGGACTTTGAAATAATGTATAAAATACTGAAAATCAATTGAATATATTAAGTATTGGCTGAGATATGCCCATCCGAATGATTTGTTCCCCAATAGGCAATCAGTGTCATAGTGCACTGGTTCATAACTTTATGAACCAGTGCACTATAACACTGATTGCCCATTGAAGTAAAATTAATTTGGATGGGCATATCTCAGCCAATACTTAACATATTTAATTGATTTTCGGTATTTAGACATTATTTTTCATGCTCTTTATGAAAATGAAGTTCAAATTTGAAAATCGAAAAAAGATATTTTTATGACGTCATGGCTTCTGTACTCTATTGGTATTACGGAACGATTGTTATTGTGTTCTTATCATTAATACCATCATTATCACAAATTTAATACAACATGATAATGATGAATAATATGGACACCTGTGGCTTAATTTGGTGTCGTTCGACATTTGTTCCCTCAAAAACATGGGGGGATGGACGCGCACCCACGCCTCCCGTAGTTACGTCACTGGAAAGGGTGGCAATAGCCTATCATCTACACCCATATGAAAACCTTGCCATCTCACCCCTGCCCTTCATTGAGAGTAATTTTTAACAAAAATGCTTGTTCATTACATAATTTTACGTCACATATTACCCATCAAAGAATGGTCTCCTCCCCGCATTTAACCATCCTACCCCAGTCAGCCGAGTTTGCCTTAGGTGTTTGGGGTTCTATTGTCATTTCTCTGACGTAAATGGCTGTTGGCGGAGGATTTTTGTCATAACTTCCACAAGGGCAAGAATCAGCACTTCATTGCTCAAAGTTCCCTCGCTGGGGTAAAGTGATATTTCGGCGGGCTGTTCCTGTGAATTGTGAAACTTTTAATTCCATTTTCTTGTGATTTTCATCGGATTTAGCAGGTTGTTAGCTGACATTTTGACGAATTGTGTAAGTTATCTGAACTCATCTCAAATTACATCGGTTATTATCAACTCATATGTTGTCGTCATCGGTAAATAAGGCCGCTTCTATTTATTTCCTACAAGATAGATAAGCTTACAATAATTTGATGAACATATAATTTCAAGTTGTCTGATACTCTAGTCCTTTATATATTTAAAATGCTCATAATTTTATTCTCCTTATATAACTATTATTGAATTTCCACTTTTCCTAAGTATAGATTTCCCCGCTCAATTAGATACTTTTCAATCAAATTCACTAATTGCGGCTTGGTACGAACAGTCACGTTCACGTCACGTTCACGGTTCTGTACCTTTTGTGAAACAGGTCACCCAAATCTACGAACAGTCACGGTAAAGTGACCCAACAATTTGTCGTTTTCCATGCCGGTAAAACTCGAATCGTCACGTCTACCAAATCGTGACGTGAGTGTTTAATCATTATTTGTAAAAGTGAAAGCGCTTGTTACTAAGACTAGTAATGACGTCATCCAGAATATTCTCGACGACACAACTTGTCCTTTTTGTGCGATGGAATTCCTATGGGGATTGCGTGTTTGAGGATTTGTCACAGCGCACACAAAATTGTATGTAAGTGATCTGATGCGTCGCGACGATATCGACGAGATTCGAGATTGAGGCCGAGGCACAGTTTGACGACGCGGCGATCGAGTAAATTGCAGGCTAGGCGCCGGATATTTTCGATGACGATGATACAAAGTGAGAATGTGAGTATAGTTTGGTATATCATTATTATTTTCTAGCTGTTACGAGGACTTGCCATATGCCCAAGCCCAAGGCTCGACACGACTATGGCTGCATGAGCCATGTGCAAAGATTGCCACTGCATAGCCGGCCTACCTAGGGCCTAGACCGGCCATAATAGCATGCAAGCTAGCACTGCCACTGCACTCTGGAATTCACTGGCAGATATCTAGTGCATATAATAGCCTTGATTACGAGGTCCTGCCAGGCTTTGGGCCATAGCCGTGTCGAGCCTTGGGCTTGGGCATATGGCATGTCCTCGTAACAGCTGGAAAAGTATAATGATATACCAAACTAAACTCACATTCTCACTTTATATCATCGAAAATATCCGGCGCCTAGCCTGCAATTTACTCGATCGCCGCGTCGTCAAACTGTGCCTCGGCCTCGCTCTCGAAACTCGTCCATATCGTTGCGACGCATCAGATCACTATTATGCGATATGCACGCACGCAATGAAACGTACCTGTGCAAGGCGCGGCGATTACGACTACCCCCCCCCCCCCCCCCCCCCCCCCCCGCTGACAGGATTTTATGAACCGCTAGGTCCTGGTCTAGGCTTCGAAAAAATATTACGACTAAGCCTACCCCCACCCCCCCCCCCCCCCCCCCCCCCCCCCCGCCGCTGACAGGATTTTTCAACTACTTGGTCCTGGTCTAGGTTCAACATTTTGGGACTGGTCCGGGACCGACATCACATTTTTTGACAAAAACCCCCTTGAAAAAATCGTGGGTTCGCTAGTGATTTTGTTGCCCCCCAATCAGTCCGACCACGCTATACCACTGAATTTTATTATCACACACAAGTAATCAATACGTGTAGAAAGTTATTTTGCTCAAACCTATTCGTTAAAATTATTTCGCTATTTTTATAAAGGGGGACTTTCATTTGTTGTTGTTTTTATTACATGTTTGTCTTTTGTGTACGTATAATTTGCGTGTATGGGAGGGTATAACTAGCTACCATTGTGTCTGGGTGTGCATGCATTTGTCTAGCTGTGTCATTATCATCCTTTGATAAGTGTATGCGCTTTTCCTTACACCATACACGATACTTTAGTATATAATTTTACATTTTATTGTACATTATATATTGGTACATTTCATTGTATTAGTTTCACTAGCATTAGCTGCATCATTAGTACACTGAGTAATGGTAGCATGCAGTGGCCGCACACATGTTTGTTTTTTTTTCAAAGGGAAAGGAGAGGGGGTTATTTCGTCAGCCAAATTTCTTTGAGCGGGGGGGGGGGGGGGGGGGGGGGGAGGGGGGTTAGCTGTAGATATTTGGAGTGAATTAAAAACAGCCAAAACAGTATTTTTGGGGTACACCTCCCCCCCCCCCCTACCCGCCCCCATGGGTACGCCTATGAATGGTACATTTTGTTTCATTCATTTCACATAATCTATACGACATCTTCGGCCTGAACCAGCTATTTTGCCATTAGTCTCTTCTCAATGACAATTTACGTTATTTTTAAAACGCCAGCGGCAATTTACGTGAGCTTTCGTAGATTGCATATAGCAGGTCAACAAATTGTTGGGTCACGTTACCCTACACTTCGTAGATTTGGGTGACCTGTTTCACAAAAGGTACATAACCTGAACGTGACGTGAACGTGACTGTTCGTAGATTTGGGTGACCTGTTTCACAAAAGGTACAGAACCTGAACGTGACGTGAACGTGACTGTTCGTACCAAGCCACTAATTGCCGCGTAATCGCTGAGTTCGGTCTTTCAAACTCCAAATAAGTGCAATATTCGTTACGGTGATCGCAAATCGCGCGAATTCATTTGCTCCTATTATTCATTCGAATCAAACAACCACAACATTGAGCGGGAAAACCTATATTAAAGGGACAGTCCCTCTTTTACAAAACGTCTGAACAGTTTCCAGTTGACGGATGGGGATGAATGTAACACACACACACAAAATCAGATCGAACAGCGCTGTAATTGGGATTATACGAATGAAAAACGAATGCGTCCCTCCATCAAAATATATATCGGTCAATAAAGGAGTTTAACTGATTTAGCATAATATTACAATTATTGTACTTATTCTTGTAAACTTTGTGAAGCCGACATTTGTAAAGGTATGTCACGGGAAAAGATCTCAAAAATGAAGAATATATAATTACATGTAGCCAGTTTAAGCGAGGTTTGGTTATTTTGCTTAGTAATCGCTTAGTCACATAGGGGTCACGCATAGCGCTGTGGCACTTCTTGGAATCCGTGAGCGAACTTTCTCGACGGGTTAATAGACGTATCCTGCACAATTAACCGTTGGACGATGGTTTATTAGATTTAGGTCTATAACCAATTTTGTCAGGCATGCTATTAAATGACATTTTCTTTCATATTAGACAATAACCTCGCAACTTTTGAAATTTGGCTTGCAAAAGAGGGGCTGTCCCTTTAAAATTACTGTTTACCTTTTGCAAGCCAACATTTTAAAGATGCTATATCTTATTTGAAAATAAGTACATTTTAGAGATAGTGTGAGATAAGGACTTGAAAATAATAACATTCAAATAAATACAAAAAAAGATTATATTTGTCTTTGTTTTTTGTACTTCCGATTAGACAAGTAAGGTTACATCATATATCGTTATATCGTTATACTGAGAAAAAAGGCATTCTGTGGTACAGTATCTTTCAAATAACTCATATCTACTAAAATCGAAAAAGTTTTCTGTACAAAATATCGAGGACGTACACTGCCCCCCCCCCCCCCCCCCCCCATGACAAAACGGCATAACATATAATTTTTTCAAAATGCATTTTTTGCGCTTTTGGTACTCAATACATCATATTACACATGTTAAACCATTTTTTACATTTTGAAAGTGTCACTGTCCATGATTAATTAGCATGTCTAAATGGCACAACAACAATGTTTGTCTTATAAACCCATGACAAAAGAGCATAACATCACAAAGCACGCGTGCACTGAAGCAGGATATCGGATAGGCACTTGTGCGCGCAAGGAGACACTAGCAACCAATCAGAACTGACATTTCTGCATAAAGTGGTTATTTTTTGTTGTTGAAATTGACAACGTTCAATGAATGAATAATACGGGTTTTGATTTATTTTGTAAATTTCATATAAAATCGTAAAATTTGTTTAAAAATCGTTCAAAATTGACATAGTTTTAGACAAATACCTATCATGTTATTTCAAGACTTTAATTCAACATGTACATAATATTAAATATCAAAACTCATTGAATTAACAGTGTCTTGCATTAATTCCTTTCTGTCAAAGTTTGCCCATTCATTGTTAAAGCAGTAAAACCACGACAAAACAGCATAACAGACATTTTGAGCCCTGTTTTGAGCGTAAATTGCGAGATTTTTCAAAAAAATGATTGAGATTTTTCAAAAAAATAATTGAGATTTTTCAAAAAAATAATTGAATCTTGTAAGACATGCCAAATGTCTATTCAGACAAGTTGAAATATAATTTACGCTGTCACAAAGTCTCTAAAGGCTTTCAAAAAACACGTTTTGCCTTATATCTCATGAACTTCAAAATGTCTGTTATGCTGTTTTGTCATAGGGGGAGGGGGGGGGGGGGGGGGGACAGTACACTTAAAGTCTCTACCAATAGTAACACCTGAACACTTAATGTTTCAACATGCGTAATTATATTTTCACCAATACACAATTATTTTAATGTATTCAATATTTACTTTAGTTTTAAAAAATACCGTAGTGCGAATTTTCTTGCATTTCAATTGCAGTATGTTTGCTTTCATCCATTCATTAAGGTTTTGTTTAATTCGACAATTAAGATCTTTGTCAAGGGGTCAACATTTTTGGTTCATAAACAAACTTTGTGTCATCCGCAAACAATGCAACATATTTAAAAGGGGATAGTGTGTGTTCATCATAAATATATAACACAAATAAAAGTGGACCGAATATTTATCCTGGCCTGTGGGACACCACAATAAACTGATTTTTGGCAAGAAAAAAAACAGTCAATTGTTTGGGATCAAACAAATACTTTATTCTTACTACATACTTCTCAATACTTCATTCCGATCATTTCGATATACATCGTTCTTCTCTTTCATTAGTTTTATTTTTAATATATTTATTATGTAAATAATTTTGGTAGAACCTTTTTAGTAAACTAAGGTTGATGTCTTTATCTTGATTTTGATTGTTTAATCAGAACAAATTTGATTCTGTCTTTAGAATAGTGTGCTCTTTCATATTTTACGCTCAGTTTTGTAACACCTCACTGCAAATCATTTCCCAAAATCGCCCTCTATACCAAACATTTACTATTTTTCGAAGGTAAATGTTCTGACTTTATTTAGTAAATGACTGTTTATCAGATGTCTGTTTGACACACTGACTCCAGGGAAACTAGTTTACTGACATAGATTGACATTTATTTTTTTTCAGATGAAATCAGTTTCTCCTAGTTTGTGAGGAGTCTGCAGAATTTACACGATGGAGAGATATAGAGGAGTATCTGCAACCTTTGTTATCGTCCTATTCACATTTTCGTCTACCGCCATGACAAAGTTTACGGGTTAGCGAATTTATGTTATACTTTGTTCTACCTTTGTTTAAGTTACTCTCAGCATGTATACCACAAAATAATGTATGTCCCCAATATATTTCTAAAATTCTAAACTTGCCCAATACACACCTATACCTAACCCTAATCGCAATACAAATTGTTGCCACCCCTTTAACATAATACTGGAATCCACCATCCTAATCCTAAACAACCCAAATATGATGGAAATATAAAGTTGTAATTAAAGGGACAGCGCAGTTTTGGTAAAACTGAGTTTTATTAACCTGCAGCATAACATTACAAAATAATTGTGCACACATGTGATGTTTTGTTAAATGTATAGGTAAAGAGATCATCGACGACTATTACAATACCTTTTTGTAATTGTTTGAAAAAGTGTTAGTATTTCTTAAATCATCGAATAAATGTGCGATCCTACATTTTTATTGATCAGATTTATTTATTGATATTTCAGCTGTTTCTGAACCGATTTTGATCAAATAAAGTTTATTATGTCATTATAATCGTATGCTCATTCGAATTTTACACTTAGGTGTTCATTATCTCACAAAATAGTCTTTCGTAAAGCGCCCTCTGAACCAAAATGAAGCTTGTAATACGCGCGCCATTGTTAGTGTGCATTCAGCCGCGTGCCGTATCGATACTATGACGGGCAGTAAGTGCGATTTATCAGGCACTGACTTGGTAAAAATTGACAAAATGTGAACCTGACATGTTGTCACTCACAGCGCCCTACCACAAAAATTACATGACTGTTCTTGGTATCGTTCTTTATTTGAAAATACACCATATCTGATAGACATTATCATATTGTTACTTTATTTTAAAAAGTGGACCGTTCCGTTTTTTGGGGCCACCCTGTATAGTACAGGAACACCTGGCAGTGGCGTATATCGGTTTTAAATAGTGGGAAATGATGCGCGGGAGCGGAGAAACCAAGCCTGAGGGTGCAAATCGCCTGTGGGAGGGGGGGGGGAGTTAACCTCATGGGAGAGGTTATCCCCCTCCCACGGTAGTGAGCTTTTGCAATTTTCACTCGAAACAATGCAATCTTGTGCATAACTTGCAAGAAAATTTGATATACAGTAAGGGCCAGAGAACCTGGCCAGTCACACACAGCTCAACGCGCCATTGCAGTGTACATGCGCTGTGGCCGAGTTCACATGCACCGAGATATAATTATTGAACCTTCGTACATAAAATCCCTCCGTGCCGAAATCCGATTTGCCGTTGTGAGAACATTTTTCAGTTGAGCGGAAGGCACTGCGATGTTGCGGTCCGATTGGTGTAAGTTTTTACCAATATGAACTACAGAGCGTAGATCTACAAAAAGCAAGAATCAAGGTCCCACAATTTGAAATCTCAAATAAATCGTGAATAAAATAGAAAATAAACCGATTTTTTATACCATAATTTGTTATAACCATGAAGACAACAGAACAGCAACAAGCAGATAAATCGTTTGATAGGAGTTTCGAGGCACACGTTCAATGCATTCTCGGCAAATCTAATTTCAAAGTCATCCCTGTCTTTTGCTGGCAAGGTTCTCTCCTAAAAATGTTTTGTCCAACAATTTGATATTCAAGGTAAATCGCTTCACATTATTTTGCTCATATTAATTCTGCATCCTAACATTACTGTTTCAGTTGTTATATGTTACCCTTTTTAATCATACCGCATTCAGCCGCTACGGCTGCCTCAAGTGGAACTACTTGTGCTACCTCAAGTGTAATTCGTCTCGTGAACGGTGAAACCTGCTTGGAAGGAAGGGTCGAGGTGTGGTACAAAGGAGCCTGGGGAACGATATGCGATGTCAACTGGGACCTCAATGATGCCCAAGTGGTCTGTAGGGAGCTTGGTTGTGGAAATCCAATGGGCATTTCTGATTTTGGTAAAGGCACTGAAAAAATTGTCTTGTATAATGTTGATTGTAGCGGAAACGAAGACAGTATCTTCGACTGCACCCTACGACGGTCCGGCGAAAGCCGACTGCAAGGATTGGACAGGGACGCTGGGGTCATTTGCTTGTCGCCTGCAGGTAAGGTGTAGAGAAAATAACATGAAAACGGACTTAATCGTGTCACAAAACTATCCCACCTTAAGCTCCTTTACATTAGTAATAAAATATCATGCTCGAAATAACCCCAAATGGGACTTGAAACTTGGTCCCCAGTTTTGAGACCAGTATTAAACCACTCTTGGCCAAAGAGAATCGTGATTATAGGCAGAAGCCACGATAAACGAAATTCGATCCATTCTCATTTCACATGTTTCAAAATGGCACAATTCTGTGCATTTTGTTTACGATTGAATGTTGTATCCAAATTATTTGTGGATTAACCTACCTTTTTTTCTGTTATGATATCAAAGCTTTCCGTGTACTGTATTTAAACTCATTCGAGTTTACTGTTCAATTCTAACATATAATGGAGTGTTTGCACAACACATGTAAAGTGTACATTTACTACGTTGCATGACTTGGAAATTCATTATTAGTTGCTTAAAACATAAATAGTGCGGCCAAATTAGCTGGCATATCACCATGATTACGCTGTATCGTTCATTAAGTTCTGAAACTCCACATCACTTGAATACTCATTATTATCTAGAAATTGAGTCATCGACAAAACGCATCCTGGCAAAATGGTGGCCATTTTCTAAATAGTTCCTACGTGATTTACTACCTATACTTGATATAACATTATTACACGAACCATTGGTATTGACAGATTTATCACGAAACTTTGAAACGAGCTCTCATTATGTAACCGTTGTCTACCACATTTTACTGCAGATAACCTTATTATTCTCGATACAAATTCATGTTGATCTCATCTCATTTAAAAAAAATGTTTTCTAACATGTAACTTAACATATAAAATATGACGAGTAATGGTTCTACGATTTCTGCAGTTCCGACTACTCAAAAATCTGGTTCTATGACGTCTGCAGTTCGACTACTCCAAGTCATGGTTCCACGACTTCAGCAGCTCAGACTACTCCAAATAATGGTTCTACGACTTCTGCAACTCTGACTACTCCAAATAATGGTTCTACGACTTCTGCAGCTCCGACGACTCCGAGTAATGGTTCTACGACGAATGCAGTTCCGACTACTCCAAGTAATGGTTCTACGACGTCCGCAGCTCCGACTACTCAAAAAAAATGGTTCTGCGACTTCTGCAGCTCCGACGGACTCCGAGTAATGGTTCTACGACAAATGCAGTTCCGACTATTCCAAATAATGGTTCTACGACTTCTGCAGCTCCGACGACTCCAAATAATGGTTCTACGACTTCTGCAGCTCCGACGACTCCGAGTAATGGTTGTACGACGAATGCAGTTCCGACTATTCCAAATAATGGTTCTACGACTTCTGCAGCTCCGACGACTCCAAATAATGGTTCTACGACTTCTGCAGCTCCGACGACTCCGAGTAATGGTTCTACGACGAATGCAGTTCCGACTACTCCAAAATCTGGTTCTACGACGTCTGCAGCTCCGACTACTCCAAGTCATGGTTTCACGACGTCTGCAGCTCTGACTACTCCAAGTCATGGTTCCACGACGTCTGCAGCTCTGACTACTCCAAGTCATGGTTCCACGACGTCTGCAGCTCTGACTACTCCAAGCCATGGTTCCACGACGTCTGCAGCTCTGACTACTCCAAATAATGGTTCTACGACTTCTGCAGCTCTGACTACTCCAAATAATGGTTCTACGACTTCTGCAGCTCCGACGACTCCGAGTAATGGTTCTACGACGAATGCAGTTCCGACTACTCCAAGTAGTGGTTCTACGACGTCCGCAGCTCCGAATACTCCAGATAATGGTTCTACGACTTCTGCAGCTCCGTCTAGTCCAAATAATGGTTCTACGACGTCCGCAGCTCCGACTACTCCGGATAATGGTTATACGACGTCCGCAGCTCCGACTACTCTAGATAATGGTTCTACGACTTATGCTGCTCCGACTACTCCGAATAATGTTTCCACGACTTTAGCACCTCCGACTACTCCAAGTAATGGTTCTACGACTTTAGCACCTCCGACTACTCCAAGTAATGGCTCTCCGAGTTCTGCAGCTCCGACTACTCCAAGTTATGGTTCTACGACTTTTGCAGCTCCGAATACTCCAAATATTGGTTCCACGACGTCTGCAGTCCCGACTCCTCCATATAATGGTTTTACGACTTATGCTGCTCCGACTACTCCACATAATGGGTCGACCACTTCAGCACCTGCCACTACTCAACATACTGGTTCTACGACTTCCGCAGCTACGACCAATACAACTACGAATAGGTGTAAGTTGCATTCACTTGTTGCATTACTTTTATTCTTAATTTGATTTCATATTACATTTTAAGCATTTGTATGGCTTTTGTTCGAGGTTCAAGTTTAAATTTGCCAAAAAGGAATGTACTACCCGATGTCATAACTTGATCTTGGAAACTTTCTTAAAGTATTTGTTTGATGCCTGATAAAAAAAAATTATATCGCTATACATTATATCGCACTTTCAATAATAATTAGAATAATTAGAATAATCTGTACGTTTTTACATATATATTTCTTCCAAAACAATATGGACCTACATCTACCTTGTGTTATACTGCAACAACCACAGCGACAAAATCAACAACAACACCAGCAACAACAACAACAGCAACAACAACAGCAGCGACAAGAACTATATTAGCAACAACACCAGCAGCGCCCACAACAGCAGCGACAACAACTACATCAGCAACAACACCATCAAGAACAACACCAGCACCGACAACAACACCAGCGACAACAACTACAGCAGCAACAACACCAGCAACCACAACACCAGCAACAACAACACCAGCACCGACAACAACAGCAGCGACAACAAATACATCAGCAACAACAACCCCAGCAGCAACAACGCCGGCGACAGCAACTACAGCAGCAGCCAATTCTGCCCTGACAATATGTAAGTAACCGTCATTCATGTTTACTATAAGAACGTAGTTGTAATGTTTTAAGTCTTTATTTGACTGCTCACCCTTTCAAATATACCTATTCTTTATGTAAATTTTAAACAAATTAAACAAATTTCCTGAATAAATTAAATGAGATGAAAGTAATGAATATTGCACCAATGCTTCATCAAAGCAAATGGATTATGAACTTGTTTTCTGGTCAATTTCCCCTTATATGTGACCGGCTACAGCGAAACCCACCACTTGTTGGCTACTATCAAATTTGAAATATATATACCATTTCAAAAGGGATATTCATCAGCTCTAAATTGATACCTTTTCCGATTAATGTTGATAATAATTAGTAGAGTTATGATAATTTTAAGATCTTATAATGCGATAAGCTGAAACTGAGATATTGAATTTACTATTAAAACAATGCATAATTGTTTTACAAAATCATAAATTACTTTGCACTGGATTAAACTTCAATATTTTCAAGTTGATTTATTTTGATTAAAAGAGCACACGTTTATTTTGCTAGTTATGTCAAAATCTTTATTTTGACCCTGGGACCATTTTTAAACTTATGAAGCCCATAACTGCAAAACATAATTACCGACAAGTAGTTGGTTTTGCTGTAGCCGGTCATATATATTATTTTGACCAAATAAAACAATATTCTGATACAATGTTCTAATTGTTCTTTCTCAGTGAGCATCTTTTCTAGATTTACCTTGATATCAATAAGAGGTGTACAAGTGGTTTTCGCACAGACGCTGACTATCAGCAGCTCTCCAGAATCCGTTTCTCTGGAGCTGGAGGTTTGCACGGGGGTAAGAAAAGGACTTTTAACCGTACGACCATTCATAACAGCTACCGATATTTGTTTGAATTCAGTTTAAATAGAAGCGATAATTATTACGATAAGTACGTTGATGATGATGATGATGATAATCATAATGATAATGATCATTGTAGTACTAATGAATATTCGTTATAATGCTTGTAATAAAAGTGACAATAAGAGTAATAATACAAAACAAACTCATAAAAGCAGCAATGAATACAATAGTGAGATTTGTTTTCGCGGCCAACTTCATATTATTATCAACCAAATTGACGTATATTCTTGCTCACGGGGAAATTCGGTTATAGAAATACGCAACTCATGCACTCATTTTTTGTTAACTGGCACCCGTTTGTCAGTTGCCAAAATCACACCGTTTTTAAGATATTTCATCTCATTTTGAGAACTTAGTTCCCTAGAATATGCATTAATTTGGATTAATGTGAGACATTTTACAAATAATGGATTGTTCTTTGTGCACAATGACATGAAAACTGTTTTTGAAACAGGACTCTGATCAAGTGTCACTGTCTATTAATCGTAACAGTAAGTATGCACGACATGTTTCCTTTATATTCTACCTGTATAGTTGAAGACGGTTTACCGGCGAAGATTGTCACTTGCCACCACCGTTTTAGTGAGGTGCAGGGTGATTCGGTTCACACAGGGCAGTGTGATAGTCGATGCCCAACTGGACGTCGTAGCCAGCAACTATTCCGAGGCTGAAATGTATCAGCAAACGGCAGACGCTCTCCTCGCTTACAGATAATGACGTGTTGGACTCCAACGATACCGCCCTAATTCCTCACTGGCTATAATAGTAGTAGTAAGTGAATAATTATATAGAACTGTCCAAGGCTGGAGGCAAGTACCCTAACTTTACATCGCCTGTGCCCAACTGCACCCACCCCCCCCCCCCCCCCCTTAAAACATGATTGCGGAAAAAAGGACAAAGGGAATTAAAAATAATGTAGTTACTATTTCAATTATCATAATATTCATAAGGGCACCCAAAATAGTGGATACTATACCCTGTTTTATTGATTAAAATATGTGTTCATTCATCAAAATGCAAGGCCTTCCTGGTGCCCCCCCCCCCCCCCCCCTCACCATCTCCTCACAAAATTGTGTTTCTGCTACGTCATTGTTCCGTACATGTTACTGCTACTATTTCGTTATTTTACAAAAGACTTGAACGAAATATCATAATCTCGATAAAATCTAGAACATGTTTTTTCTCATTATTCGCAAGGTGATCTCGTGAATGAAACCTTCACCGTAGCTACGACAGTCGCCGCAAGTACAGCTACGACACTTGCTCCAAATACAGGTACGGTGGCCTTGTAATGTTATTCTATTTTACAACCTGTTTCAGTATCGTAATAATAGTCTTGTTAACACTGCACCGAGGTAATGGCATCTTTGACTCTTTGACACACCGTGCCAGTGGAAGGCAAGCCAGGTTATCTATTGATCACCCGTAAGTTTAATAATGTTTTACACACTCATTCAGCCACTGTATGTTATTATGTAATAATATAATTTTAAGGATACTCCTGGCTACTGTAAAAGTTGTCTTGAATACAATGGCAGGAGTGTCGTTACAGCTTGGCCTATTGTCGGAATCAGTGTAGGGGTCTACATTATTGATATTACACTGCAAGAACCAAGGCTAGTAGGTCCTTTGCAATAACTTACCATTAGCTTTCATTTTATTTATCATTGTGCTAATGCAGTAACAGGTGGGGCCTATTTTCCTGGAGCTATCGCCGGCCGGGCATCGAGATCTGGACCTGCATGTATGATTTAATAGATTTCTTCTTCTTTGTTAACAGGTGGGGCCCTATCAGGTGGAGCTATTGCTGGCATCGCTATCGGGGCAGGAACGATCATTCTCATTGTGGCTCTCTGCGGGTTCTGCATCTTACTCCAGCAGCACACAAACAGGTGGCAACGGACGTCTTTGCGTAAGTTGGCGTATTTGCGTTCTTGACACACACATTCAGTGCTTGTTTTGTCATTGTCATTATGCGTGTATTATGTAAAAGCCAAATAACAGTTTTGGGAGAGTTACCAAAAACATCAATATTGTTGAATAAGTACTACAAAAGGGCTTGTGTGGTAAAATCCGAACCTAAGCATCGTTACATATATCGGAAGAAATCCAATGGCCGCCGTGAAATGTACAAATCCACCGCCCGTTCGCACCTGCCCGCATACCGGAGACCAAGCGTGTAGACAACGAGGTCGTTTGCATGTAGCGTATGCGCGGTTCCGTGTTGGCGGTACGATTTGCAGCATATCAGTTTGATAATTTTGCAAATATATCAATTAGTAGGCGGTTTCCTGGCCAAATTTGTATAATACCATATTAGTAAATTGTATTCTTTCACATTGTTGGTAGTAAGAGCGTAAATTTCATTTAATTTTGTGTGGGGGCGTTTCCCATATTACTGTCGTTTACCTTTAAGTTAGTGTCATTGTCATTGGCTCCGTAGCAATACAGTCGTTATAATTTACTTGTCCTCCAAAGTAATTCTAAATATATTTGACAATGTCACTAAAATAATGTCTTGTATATTTCCGTTCATTCTTGGGCGGTCGCAAATATGTATTTCTATGAACGAAGTGTCTCATATTATTTGTATTACAGTTATTCGTAATGTAATTGCCAGATTCCTCATTAAACAAATATTGTCGCTATTTTTTGTTTACAGCAGTCATCGTGTAAGGGCGTACGACCAGCGAAACAAAGGCTTCTCCAATCAAGACGATCCGTGGTCGCGCAAGGACCGACTGGACACTTTTCTGCTGATTTCTCTGTTGATCGCCGTGGCTTCGTAGTCGGGCAGGCCATCGACCACTACGCCATTGAACAACGACAGCGGGAGAAGTATGCACCAGCATTCTGGCATGAAGCTGGGGACCGCAACATGGTAAGTTAAGCTGCGTGAAAAAAATGATTATTATCATAACTCATTTACGATGTAATGTATATGGGAATGTAAAGAGTAAACGGTCACCAAAACAAGGGCTGTTTTGAATCTGTTTGAGTAATGACATTTCCTAAATAACTTTAGTTCACGGTATGCACAGTTAGTTACAGATACGAAGTGAGCCAGATCTAGGGGTCCGTTTCATGAAAGGGTCTTATGTTGAGACCGTCTAAACTCTCCTTCGTGATCGGAACAAATGTCATCCGTATACCCGTAGATCAGTCACAGCCACATGTATAGACTGTATAAAGTTGTGCGATACCAGCGAGACAGACATTGTCCTGAGCTTTCGGCTTATTTATCTGGATTTAACGATTTACGTTCGGATTCCGACATGTATATTCTGTGATATATAGTAAGTGGTATTTCAACATCACCATGTAGTTAAATGGGGGTAGAAAATGACTTTCGCAACTATCAAAATGCTATCATAAAGATTAAATCAATTTAGAATTTTGTTGAGCAATTATTAGCTTGTTGAAATAATTAACGTACAGTTATATGATAAACTCATTAATTGTTATAACAATACTGACAAGGATTGACAAACGAAACGTGTGTTATCCCGTTTTGACCTACGGTTGTAACTTGTGCTACTCGCAATTTTCTATAGCTTAAAGTTCAAAATGGGAACCCTGCCGAATTAATTAGAAACACGCTTTTTTGTATTTGTTTCTATTTGGGATAACGCGTATACCATTGATCAGAACCGAATATAAACAACAATATTAAGTTTATACATATATTTACAAATTTCTGACGTTGGTAAACAAAAATTATGGGAAAATGTGAGCTAATTTAAATTGTATTAAAATGTACTTTATTCAGTGGATACATATAAGTATTTGTCTACTCTTGGTTTTAAAAAAAATATGTAAATTGAATGTTAGTTTTAAAGTATGATATTGTTTTTCCATTTCTATTTTGACAAGCAGCGCCAGGATGACTTCGGAAGAATGAACTACATGACACCCTACGTGGTAGATGGGGTTAGTACGATACAATTGTCATTATTCAAAGGCTAATAGGTCTTAAAATCAATCTGTTAAACTAGCATATTATTGTTTAGATCTGATTTCATGACAACACATTCCAACAATAACTTAGTTTAAATAACGTCTTACTTTAACGTCGTCGGGGTCTAATAACTGGGTGCAATAATAATTTACTTTCCCACTGGGTATAAGGACGCATTCTCACATGATATAGAGCCTGTTTCCCATAGTCTTATATCATGAATAGGGAGTTTTCGCTAATGTGAACGAGAACGAGTTTCCCGTCCTAGAACGACCGTTTCAGGGTGGCCCAGAAATAACGGAACGGGGTATTTGCCATTGTGATAATATGTTCACTGGATAGATAATCTTTTTAAAAGAAATTCGTTATTCCGAACACCCAAACAAAAACATTACTGTTGATGATATCAAAGTTCTTTTTAAAAGATTATCTATCCAGTGAACCTAGTCTGTATGTTTCTTTATAATGGAAAGTACCCCGTTCCGTTATTTCTGGGCCACCCTGTATAAGCAAATAATATGCGTATGACGTAATACTCCACGTTGGCACTGTTTAACAATAGTAACTAGGTCCGGTAAGCTCCGGCATACTTATCTTGCCGAACCTAGTTACTATTGTTAAGTTTGCCAACGGGGAGTCTATACGTCATACGAATATTATTTGCATACATCACAGAAGCGGTCTATTGAATGTAGTCAACGCGTGCTGTTCACTACCTGTTCGCTGCCTTTGAACCATTTTCGTTTTTAGTTAACGCGCGTTCAAAATGACGTCGTTCCCTTCTACACACAATCATGACAAACACTCACACACACCTTACACTTTCAAACATACACATGCGCAAACACACGACCCGACTGAATTATTCAAACTCCAACACAGACACACACACACATACACGCATTCAATCACACAAAACACACACACACTTACACACACGTATACTCACACGCACAAACATCCACTCCCGCACGCACGCACGCACTCGCACTCAAACAAACAACAATGCACACAAACACCCCACACATGCGCTCACACAAACACAAACCCTTACACACGCGTATACACACAAACACAACATTAATACAACTCCCACACATACGCATACAGATACACAACACACACCCACACAAACACAAACACATGAATGCACACTCACAAATGCACACAAACACCCACACACGCACATCCACACACACAAACACACACACTCATCCACGCGAGCACTCAAACAAACACAAACACACGCACACACTCAAACAAAAACCCATACCCGTAATACGCATATACACACACGCACGCAGGCACTCGCATTCCAACAAACAAAAACAAACACATATACACTCACAAACACACACACACGCACAAATGCGCACACACGTACACAAAGCCACAAACGCACACATTCAAACACACACGCATACACCAGTTACATAATCCACCACACATACACATACACACGTATAAAACACACACACACATATACATGTTGATACTTCTCTGATTACGTAATTCTGAAGACGGTGCACTGGATTTTCCGACGAACCTGAAATCGGGCATGAACTAGTGCTCAGATTGGCCAGACGACGAGAGAGAACGTAAGTGACGTAATTTCTCGCCTAAGTGACGTCATTTCTTCTAGTAGGGGCCACAAATATGGTGTTCACTGCAGTTTGGGGTACAATCGTTTTACTTGGCATACAAACTCCTTGGATCAAAAGAAGAACATTTATCCAAAGAGACACTCTGTATCAATTATGGAAATTAGGCCGAATTTGCATAGATACAGAGTGTCTCTTTTGACGAATTTTCTTATTTTGATCCAAGGAGTATGTATGCCAAGTAAAACAATCGTACCCCAAAATGCAGTCATGGACCCCTTAACCACCCCACTACTCGTCGTCCTCAGGTTTGCGAAAATACCGTAATATCAGATAACGAACGCATGCGTTAAAAAGAGTTTGGTCACTAGCTAATTATTTGGACTGGAAATTGCAATATTGATGTGATGTCTAAATTAGATTTTTGTTTTCTTTTCTTTTCTTTCGTTTCACTAATCTTTACAGGGCAGTGTTGCAAGGAACCAAAACTCCTATTATTAAACTTCCTTCGAATGACGATCTATCGATAAAGCTACTTTTGTTCGGAGCCCGGTTCCGAAAAACGAAACCGGTACCCGATGGTGACAGTCGGGAACCGGCGTGACCGACCGAACCGACTCAGCCTTAGTAAAGTTAAACAAATACCCAAATCATTAAACAAAAATAATTTCGTCTACAAAAGGCTCTTAAAGGGGTAGTTTAGTTTTGGTAAGGCTGAACTTAAGCAGCCAAAACTTGCACAGTAACATTATAAACTAATAGTTATAACTCCACCATGATCGAAAGGTATAACAAATTACAAATGACTAAGTAAAAAGCCTGTTATCATTCAAAAAGAGCCATTCTAACACAAGAGGGCGCTTTTTAAAAAGGCATCGGTTTCAACCATTTTTCATACAAAATTATGCATGTGATGTTTTATTGATATAATGATTAAATAGCGAGATCATCAACAACTATTTAAAAAACGCTTTTGAAAATTTTCGAAAAAGTGCAAGCATTTTTAATTTTGTTCTAAATATCATCTAATTATTTGGGCCCCAAATAATTATAAGATCAGATATATTTATTGATATTTCCGCCGTTTCTGGGACGATTTTGACCAAATAAAGTTTATTCTGCCATTAAAATTGCATGTTCTCTCAAATTCGACACTCAGTTTTTCATTACCTCACAAAAAAATTGTGATGTTCAGCGCCCTCTCTACCAAAACTAAACTACCCCTTTAAGCAAAAATGAAAAAAAATGACACTGGCTTATGTAGATTTACATGTAAAATGCCTGTATCATAATGCTTAAAAGGAATGTAAGACCGTGGTAATAATAGTGTAATAGTTAACCGCTGTAAAAAAAAAATTGAACATATTAGTATTACTATTGTACAGTTATCATCATAGTTATATATATCATGTTTATTAATTATTTATCTTGAAAGAATAATACTGGATAAAATGCAGCATTCACTATGACTCGAGCAGGGAAAAAAGGAGCATACTATTGCACAATATTATCACAATTACATGAGATTTGTCGATATCGTACTATAACTCATATAAAATATATTTAGGTTTGTCATCTATGACAATTCGACTGTTCGACAGTTTCATCAACACCTCAAGATATCGGATTATGGTCGACGATTGTAAATTTCAAGATTCCACACTTAAGTATATATTTAAATGTGGAATCTGGAAACGATCCATTAACTATTGGTAACGGTTTCATAATGTAGTATATTTATATTAATATCAACAAAAGGAGAAAAGAATGGCAAATCTTTAATTAGGGTAATTTCACGTGTTTCCTTTTAAGTGTAACTTTTCTATTTATGTTTCACTCGTGTATCGTTTGGAAATCACAGTTTCAGTTGTGTTTATTGATTGAACTTTATACTCATTGCATATCTTCCTTTTTATTTATATGAAATAATGTTAGTGGTTAAGTGTAAAGCAGCTGTTCAAAAAATGTATTAACATTATCCTTCTAAAATATATAGAAACCGTTATATTTCAAACACAAATTAATATAATACGTTACGTATAATCTGATCATTTGTTAGGATGTTTGTTCATGAAAACCGTTCTTGATCTATTACGTTAAGATTACAACGAAAAATAACACTTTTATATCAAAAGATACATATATTTCGGAACGATATATTATGCTGTTTTTACATTATATTTGTAATATTGTTTTCAAATTTGAAATGCACTGTTTTAATTCGTATTCTACTGTATGAAATCAGCATTGTTCAAATTATCAATTATGAACCATTTTATTTGATTATTCAATTACCATCTTTAACTAATTGAGTTCGCAGTGAAACCTTGTATTCGTTTTATTAAAATCTTTGCAAAATGTTTATATAACATATGATATATATATGCGTTTCTGGTTTAATAAAGTTTTTTGTAATCGTTAATTAAAAGTATTGAACTCTCTCAATAATGAAACTTATTTGCCTGTTCTTGTTATCTCATCGTAACGGCAAAAATACAGTTTGTCATCGTGTGACAACACTGTATACTTCTCAGTGTGGATCACATTGTGAGCTCAGTGTGTCAGTGGATCATGTACGCGCCTTTTCATAGTCCCACTCATCGAAATGTGAGCACACTGAAACACAGAGTGAACACACTGTGAATACACTGTGAAGACACTGTACACATATTGAGCTCTCTCTCTGAATACACTGTGAACGCAAAGCGAGCACCCAACGAATACACTGTGAACATGATGGAATATCACCACACTGCGAACACACTGATCACTCTCTGCATACACTGTGAGTACCATACACTTGAAACACATTGTAAACACACTATGGACGCAATATAACATTGTGTACACACTGACGCTGCTCTTTCGACTGACTATGAACACAATGTGAGCACTGTAAACACACTGGTCGGTATTCTACTAATTTTATCAACGTAGGCTTGACTAAAAAAAGTAAAACAGTATTTCCCAGTAACCAGTTCAGACAAAGGGAATTTAACAATCACATTAATGGTTGTCATGCACACTTCTTAATGTTTCTTGTCATAAGACCTCCATACAATTGGATGCTTGACAATCCAATAACATAAGTGATGACTTGTTAAACAATGTCATTGGAATGTTTGTCTGAGTAGAAACAATAGTGCTTATCTTTAGTGGTGTATGACAACCAATGTGCTAGTTAAATTCAACTTGGGTGGAATGGTTTTGACTCATGGGTGTGCACTGTGTACCACTCATACTAAGCACACTACCAACAGTCTGAACAAACTGAACGCACTGAACAGTACTGTGAACAAACTTTCGATAAGCAAACTTTTAACACTCCGGGAGCATACTGTGAATACATTGTAACTACACTATTATCACTACACTGCGATCACACCGTTAGCGAAATGATTACACACTGTGAATACACAAAACATATAATGAGCAAACTGTATAATTATTCTGTTATGAGCATTTTGTGGTCACCATATTAGCAACATATGATCGCACTTAACAAACTCAAATAAGAAATACTACTGTGAGC
>JBAMJV010003925.1:0-100749 GCA_037951105.1 Echinarachnius parma | reverse complement strand
ACACTGCATACATTGTTCAGGAGTAATGTGTTGATTTCTCCCGTGTATTACCCCCACCTAGCGAAATTGGAGGAGGTTATGTTATGTTTGTTTCGATGAAATCTCTACAAAAAAAGATACTTAACCAATGAACAGCCCTGTAACCTAACCGTTTAAACTTGTAATACTTTATTCAAACATTATTAAATTATAACTGTTAGTTTTAATGATATCTTACACATTTAATGAATGCAATTATGTTTGATTTTGTATCGGTTAAATTTGGTCATACTTGAATGTATTACTTACCATGCGCGCCGGAAGCAGTTTTGGATTGGGGGGCAAAGACCTAAGGGGGCTCACCATTTTTTTTTGGTAGGGGCTCATGACCAAACCACACTCACAGGGTTGCCAGAGGTGAGAGTGAGACATTGTGAAGGATCGAAGTGGCTGAGCGGGGGGAGGGTGTGGGAGGGGGGAGTCACCCCTCCCACGGTAGGGAGCTTTTGCATTTTTGGATTTGAAATTGTGCAATCTGGTGCATACCTCAATAGGAAAATCGGGCTTAAGATTAACTGTATCTGGGAAAACGTGTTATGATTAGATCGACCAGAAATTTCAAATATATTTTTCACGAAGAAAACAAATAATTGACACAATAAATATGCCACATTATGTTGATCCAACAACATAGCCGACAGCCAAGAATGAGTCCCGAGGGAGGGAAGCGACCGAGGGCTGGGGCAGAGCCAGAGGGGGAGGGTTTGGGAGGGGGCATCCCCTCCCACGGGGAAGATTTTGCATTTATATACTTGAAATGGTGCAATCTGGTGCATACCTAGAGAGGAAATTCGGGCTTAAGAAGTATTTGGGAAAGCGTGTTATGATTTGATCGACCAGAAATTTCAAATATATGTTTCACGAAGAAAACAAATAATTGACACACTAATTACATATGCCAAATTTTGTGTGATCCAACAACATAGCCTACAGCCAGGAATGAGTCCCGAGGGAGCGAAGCGATCTAGGGCTGGGACAGAGCCAGAAGGGGAGGGTTTGGGTGGGGGGAACCCCCTCCCACGGGGAAGATTTTGCATTTATATACTTAAAATGGTGCAATCTGGTGCATACCTAAAGAGGAAATTCGGGCTTAAGATTAAGTGTATCTGGGAAGGCGTGTTATGATTTGATCGACCAGAAATTTTAAATACATTTTTCACGAAGAAAACAAATAATTGACACACAAGAATGAGTCCCGAGGGAGCGAAGCGACCGAGGGCTGGGGCAGAGCCAGAGGGGGAGGGTTTGGGAGGGGGTATCCCCCTCCCACAAGGAAGATTTTGCATTTATATACCTGAAATTGTGCAATTTGGTGCTCGTTATACAAACAGCCAGAGCAATGCCAGCCTTCACGAGAACTACGTGGCCCGGTACAGAAAAAGTACTCACCCAAGACCATACGCAAGTTATAACAAACTGAGATAATCTGTTCGCGAGCGAAAACTTAAAATGGATGTATAAATTTGTTTTTGAACGTTAGAATTAACAAGTCTTAGCTGATACATTTTTTTTTCTCGGGGGGGGGGGGCTTTTTTCTTTTTTTTGGGGGGGGGGGGGCAAAAACGCGTTTTTCCCCCCACTTTTTGGATTGGGGGGGGGGGGGGGGGCAGCCGCCCCCCCTGTCCCCCCCCCCCCCCCCCCCCCACTTCCGGCGCCTATGTTACTTACTAATCGTACTATTACAAATATTATAGCTATACTACGCTGCTAGGTGTAGCATAGTCGGACAAATGGGTGGGAGAGGGGGGGGGGGGGGGGGGGGGGGTTGCGTGCCCCTCCCCGTACTTGATTATAGCCATTTTATTGAAATTTCAATCTAAACAAAAAAGCAAAAAATCAAAGGAAGAAACGCATATACACATTAAGAAGCACGTGTATAATCAGGGTGCAAAAAGCTGCGGCAAGAGCAGCCCTTACTTAGTGGTGCAGTTCCGCACCCCAAAGTCATTTCAGGTGCTGCTATTCGAGCAGTGTGTTGCACTTTTATGAGTGCAGATATGACCCACAGAGTGTGTATATGTATATTGTCTTTTTAATATTGGATGTGCATTCTGTACTTGCTGTTGCGTTTGTCACACGATAAACTGACACACATTAAACACAAACCTGTGGTGGAATCCTTGTCAGACTGGTTGAACTATGTTGCTCATCAAGATTGTGTGACTCTCCGGCTGTGTCTTGTTGTTGCAGCATTGTCCCAGAGTGGTTTCTGTCGCAGGATGATGGTTTATCATCGGCAGTCGCTTCCCCTTGATCACACCTTGTGGTTTCCTACATGATATGTACACATAAAGAAAAAATAGGATGCAACATTTCCAGCGTGACATATGGGACATCTGATTGATTTGTATGCAGTTGTTCATACAAACTGTAACAGTTGTATGTCACGTGTCAACCACGAGAGTAAGTAGCAGGCGTACTATGCGAAAACAAGCCATATGTCTGCATTTCCATGGAATCATTGGATAAAAATGCAAATATTGATGAGCTCTATTTCAAATTTTGTTAAATGTTCTTGAAATATTTTGTAATAAATGCACTGCTTTGTTCTCATTCTCGGGTGTCTTTTAAAGAGGTAGTACAGTTTTGGTAATGCAAAACTTTAGTAACCAAAACCTGCACAGTAAAATTACAAACTAATATTTTTAACCCCACCATGCTCGAAAGGTATACAAAAATACAAACGACTAAGTAAAAAGCCTGTTATCATTCAAAAAGCTCATTAAAAGACAAGAGGGCGCTCTAAAATTAGGCTCTGGTTTCAACCATTTTTCATACAAAATTATGCATGTGATGTTTTGTTAGATAATGATTAAATATAGAGATCATTAACAACTATTTATAAAAACGCTTTTGAACATTTTAAAAAAAGTGTAGGCATTTTTGTAATTTTTTTGAAAAAATCACGAATTTGTTGGGCCCCAAATAATTATGAGATCGAATATATTAATTGATATTTCAGCCGTTTCTGGACCGATTTTGACCAAATAAAGTTTATTCTGCCATTAAAATTGCATGTTCTCTCAAATTCGGCAATCAATTTTTCATTACCTCACAAAAAAATTGTGATGTGCCGCGCCCTCTCTGCCAAAAGTGAACTTCCCCTTTAATATTATTATTTTGTGAAACTAAAATTAATCGTACGGATTTACTCGTGTGAGTCGGTGGGACTACAATTTAAAACCATTGTGGATTTTATTCCAGGTAAATTAAGAATTGAACGATCGAATAACACCGAATTAATTGTTCAGGATTTATGTTTTGATTGCCCCCGTTTATTACCTCCGCCAAAAGAAATTAGAAGAGGTTATGTTTATTTTGATGAAGATACAAATAAACAGCCCTGTAACGTAAAATTACGTAACCGTTTTAAGGTTTACTACTTTATTCAAGCATTATTAAATTATAACGTTTAGGTTTAATGATGTCTCACATTTCAATGAATTCAATTATGATTGAATATGTATCTGGTAAATTTTGGTCATACTTAAATCTATTACTTACTACTATTACTATTACAAAGATTATAGCCATACTAGGCTGCTAGGTGTAGCATAGTCGGACAAATGTGTGTGAGTGGGGGGGGGGGGGGGGGGGGCGGCGTGCCCCTCCCCGTACTTGATTCCAGCCATTTTAGTTTTAAATTTACAGCTCTTGCTTGTTATGCAAATATCAATCTAAAACAAAAACAACAAAAAACAAAGGAAGAAAGGCATATACTGTACATATCAAGAAATACGCGTACAATTATGGTGCAAATAGCTGCAGCAATAGCAGGCCGCAGTTCCGCACCCCAAAGTCATTTCAGGTGCTGCTATTCGAGCAGTGTGTTGGACTTGGAAGAGTGCAGATTTGACCCACTTAGTGTGTAAATCTCGAAGGATAATGTCTTATTGGATGTGCATTTTGTACTTGCTGTTGCGTTTTTTACGCGATTACCTGACACACATTTAACACAAACCTGTGGTGGAACCCTTGTCAGACTGGTCGAATTATGTTGTTTATCAAGATTGAGTGACTCTCCGGGTGTGACTGGTTGTTGCAGAATTGTCCCAGAGTGGTTACTGTCGGTTGATGGTTTATCATCGGTAGTCGCTTCTCCACGAGCACACCTTGTGGTTTCCTACATGAATACAGAAAAAAAGGGATGCAACTTTTTTCAGCGTGACAGATGGGACATATAATTGTATGCAATGGTTAATTTTGTAACAGTTTCATGTCACATGTAAATCAGTAGAGTAAGTAGCAGGCATACATTATTAAAACAAGCCATGGGTGCATTTCCATGGAAAAGTGGACAAACATGTCAATAATAATGGGCTCTATTTACAATTTTGTTAATTTTCTTCACTAATTTTTTTTTTTTTTATAAATCACAGACTTATTCATTATGTATTCACTGCTTGTTCTATTTCTCAGTGTTATTATAAAAAACGGAACGGGGCACTTCCCAAAATAAAGTAACAAAATGAACATGTCCATCGGAAAGGATGTATTTTCCAATGAAACACGAGACCGAGTATAGTCATTTTGGTCGTGTACAGTAGTTTTTGTTTTAGGGCGGTCTGAGTGACACCATGTCAAGTTCCCATTTTTGTCAATTTTAACCAAGTCATTTGCCCAATAATTCGCACATACTGCCCGTTATATAGCATCGGACAAGTGTGTCCATTCTTCCGTTTTACAGCTAAATACACACTAACAATGGCGTACTGCTCCGCTATAGCGGGCCATAAGTGTGAATTATCGGGCACTGTCTTGGTCAAAATTGATACAAATGGGAACCTGACATGGTGTCACTCAGAGCGCCCTAAAACAAAAACTACTCAACCAAAATTACTGTTCATGGTATCGTTTTTCATTGAACACCCTATCCGATGGACATAATCATTTTGTTACTTTATTTTGAAAAGTGCCCCGTTCCGTTCCTTTTGGGCCACCCTATATATAGGGAAATTAAACTGAAATTATTCCTACAAATTTAATCGTGGGAGTAGGTGGGACTACAAACGATTGAATAACACTGCATTTATTGTTCAGGAAAGCATTGAACAACGAGCTTTTGTTAGCGTGCATTTAGCTGTGTGCTGAGAAAATGAGTATGGTTGTATGATGATATGACGGGCAGTAAGTGCAATTTATCAGGCACTGACTTGGTAAAAATTGACAAAAATGGAAACCTGACATGGGGTCACTCAGAGTGCCCTGAAACAAAACTACACGACCAAAATGACTGTTCTTGGTATCGTTGTTCAGTGGAAACGATACTCTATGCGATGGACATAATCATTTTGGGGGGCTGCAGCCCCACATTATTTGGCTTAAAACAATAAAATACTAAAGCATAAAATAAAATTACAATTTTATAACAATTATAATGTGGTCAGCCCCCCACTTTCATAACCTTCCACGGCCCCTGTTGACATTACAAACCTTGCGATCCTTGTTATAGCGGTCACCGGGCTTTCTTTTGTTCCTTTTGGGCTTGTCCTGTTTCGTCTCGGTATGAATTATCCCGCCCTTTTTCGTGTCTGATGGTGTCCCTATAATTATAATTTGTATATACAACGGACAGCACACATAATTAATGGGATAGTTTATTTTTGGTAAATAGAATACAGTTTTGGTCAAACTGAATTTTAGTAACCAAAACATACATCATTACATTGCAAACTAACGGTTATCACTATATAATGCTCGAAAGGGATACACAATTACAAATGATTAAGTAATGCCCGGCGCAGACAGAGCCGACTCGACTGGTTGTCATTCCGATCGGCTCAGTTTTCAGTGCCTCGCGACACACATTTTGCCAGTCGAGAGACAGTCGGATGCCAGTTGGGGCCGATTCAACATGATAAATCTGCTCCGACCGACCGGGCCCAACTCTAGCCTGATTGAAACCAGTCGGATCGGGTCGAGTCGGCTCTGTCTGCGACGGGCTTAAGAAGCCTGTTATTATTCAAAAAGAGCCGTTGAAACTCAAGGGAGGCGCTCTTAGCCATTTCAAATAAAATATTGCGCATGTGATATTTTGTGGAAATAGTGATGAGATGGAGAGATAATCAACAACTATTAAAAAACCTTATTTGTATTTTTTTTAACAGGAAGCATTTAAAAAGTTTAACAGCTGGTTCAAAACTATCGAATGATTGTTGGGCCCAACAGTTATTAGAAATGATTATGTTTATGCATATTTCAGCTATTTCTGAACCGGTTTTGATCAAAGTTTATTCTGCCATTAAATTTGTATGCTCTTTAAAATTTGACACTCGGTTTTTTCATTATCATGATTATCTCAAAACAAATTATTTTGTGTAGCGCTATCTATACCAAAACACAACTTTCTCCTGTAATACAATTCATTATTGACATCGTCCACTCTTACTTTTTGAAGTACATGTATCAATATATTTGTGTATTTGTATTAAGTACTTTTTGTACCTTAGGTAGTAATTATAATTGTATGAATATGTGACGACTATAAAACGATTTTTATGAAGAAAAAAAGAAAAGATAACACGCGCATAGGGCTACTAAAACTGCATAAGTCGAAGAAAAACAAACAAAAAAAGAAGAGGAAGATTTAGAGGAGGAGAGGTTGGGGTTAGCACAGGAGAAGAAATACCAGGAGAATGTTTGTTTACATACAATGTTACACCAAAAACATACCCTTAAAGCAATAATCTATTAGCGTATTAGCTAATTCCTTGAGACCTGTCCACCTCAATCTATCTCGAAGCATATTAGCCTGCTTTCTTCCAGCGCCGTGCATAGTCTTCCACGCCATTAGAACCTCCGTCGCAGCTTGTTCGCAGTCTTTGCCGTGCTTCTGGAGGATGTTGTTGACCTTGTTCCATTCAAACCGAAGTTGTATACCTAGTTCGTGGTACTCGCTGAGTGGGATCTTTTTAGCTATTGACAAGATGATGTCATCAGATAGGATTTCTCCAACTAAAACGCTGCCCCTGTTATGCCTGCATAATTTGTAATACAAGTTTGCATAATACAACCAATTGGACATGTGGCACATTTGCATTTGCATTGGCATATGATCTGTATTTTTAAAAATGTTTCGTATACCTTCCATTTCATATGCAAGGTTATATCAATCACTCAATAGTGATAATTGAATGACACATGTTATTCTCTTTATTCCATTCATAACGTTTTTCAATTATTGTAACAGAGAAGGCTAATTTGCAGTACAATTTACTCTCAGAGTATCACGGGCGTACCGACGTACGTAAAACCTATTTATCAGGGGTATGAATGAATAGAATGATCATCCCCCAGTTGAATCAACGACATGTCTACGCCGGTGCAGAATATCGTCTTCCGGCCCATAGTCATGATTTGTTAAGGGGGTGTGTAACCAAATGCAGCCGCGACGATGTTTATGTACCTTTGCAACGAGATAAAAATAATTATAAGAAGACTCCTAGACTCCCTTGGATATCTAAATCATTATTGAGGTCTATAAATAGAAAAAATAATTTGTATTATAAATTTAAATTAGATAAAACAGAAAAGGCTCGGGAGAAATACACATCATATAAAAATATTTTAACACGAATTCTTCGTTTAGAAAAGAAAAAATATTTTGAAAAATGTTTAGATTTATATAAACATGATATGCAAAATACTTGGAAAATAATTAAACAAGCCATGAATTTACAAGATAATAGACATGATATAACCAAAATCAAATTTAATGATACTATTTTTGAAGACCCTGTAACCGTAGCGAACATTTTTAATAATTATTTTTCTACTATCGGCGATGATCTTGCAAAAGATATCCCTCCATCTAATAAGCAATTTGTTGATTTTTTAGGCCCTTCCAATGAAAACTCTATGTTTTTGGTTCCTACTAATAGAAATGAAATTATAAATATTGTTATGAATTTACATAATAAAAAAAGCTCTGGATATGATGGCATCAATAATTTCATTTTAAAGAAGATTATTTTGAATATTGTTGATCCATTAGTTCATATTTTTAATTTATCATTATTAAACGGGCAAGTGCCGAATGTCATGAAAATTGCGAAGGTTATACCTCTTTTTAAGAAGGGTGATAAATTAAATATTAATAATTATCGGCCAATATCTTTATTGTCTTCATTCTCTAAAGTTTTGGAAAAAATTATATTTGTTCGAACCGTTTCTTTCTTAAAGCAAAATAATATTTTGTCAAGCACTCAGTTTGGGTTCAGAGAAAAACATAATACTATTCATGCATTATTATCCTTTATTGATAAAGCAGCTCATTCATTTGATGAGTCCTCGCACATGATTGGTATTTTCCTGGATTTCTCCAAGGCCTTTGACACGATCAACCACGAAATACTACTTAATAAACTTTATCATTATGGTGTGCGTGGAAAGGCCTTGGAGTGGTACAGGAATTACCTTTCTAATAGGCAACAATATGTATTTTTGAATAATAATAAATCATTAATGTCTCATATTAATTGTGGGGTTCCACAGGGCAGTATTTTAGGCCCCTTTTATTTATAATATACATAAATGATTTTTGTAGGTCATCTAATATTCTTTCGTTTATACATTTTGCTGATGATACTAATTTATTTTTTTCTCATCATGACCCACTTGTACTTGCTGAAACAGTCAATAATGAATTATGTAAGGTTCTTCAATGGATTAGAGCAAATAGGGTATCTCTTAATCTACAGAAAACAAAATATATGTTATTTAGTAAATCAATTGATTTATTGCCTGTTAATATTTCTTTAGAAGATTATTCATTAGACTGTGTTCCTTTCATTAAATTTTTAGGAGTAATTGTTGATAATAAATTAACTTGGAAACATCATATTGACAACATTTGTAATATAATATCTCGTAATATTGGTATAATAAATAGACTTAAAACACATCTTCCATTAAAATCATTATTAATGCTTTACTCTTCTTTAATACTACCATATTTAAATTATGGCTTGCTGGCTTGGGGCAACACTTATCATAGTTATTTAGATAAATTATTTTTATTGCAAAAGAAGGTCTTACGCATTATTTTTGATTTATCTCCACATTACCACACTGATTATTTATTTTTGGAAAATGAGTTGTTAAAGATTCATGATTTATATTCCCTACAATTGGGACAATTTATGTACAATTTTAATAAAAACCTTTTACCTTCCGCGTTTAATGACATGTTTGTAAAAAATTGTACGTTTCATAATTACCCGACAAGACATTCAGAAGAATTTCATTTACCCCGTTTAAGAACTCTTTCAGCTCAATATACATTCTTTTATGAAGGCCCCAAATTTTGGAATAATCTTAGTGATCACATTAAAGAGTCCCCTTCCCTCAATTCATTTAAAAAAAAATTAAAGTTATTTTTATTACAGTCTTACAAGTCCGATTGACTCGCTATAAATATATCATCCCCCACCTCTCAATTATTCAACCTTTGCCCTTTACCTCTTAAAATATGTCATCGTTTCTATTCCTCCCTTTTCCCCACAACAATTGATATGTTGAGCACGATCCATACTTCCTTTCTCCCTCTTCTTTTATACTTTCTCCTTCCATGCAGCATTTTTTGTCTTGTCTTTGTTCAGTATTGTATTTGTCTGTCATACATTTTCTATATTGTATGTTTTCGTTAGTTTTTTTTTTTTCAAGTCTGTGAGAGCTCCGATCTTAAACTGATTTTAAACTTTTTTGTTCAACTTCAAATCACCATTTCAGACTTTTTTGCTACAATCTAAATATATTTATAACTTTGCTCTGACGCTTCATAGTCTTTGTTATTGTCATTTATTTTGTTTATATATGCTATATACATTTTTGTATAGTATGTCAATTTTTATATTTGTTGCTTTTTGTATCATTTCAAATCAAAGAAGAAACACATTTTTGTTTTTCTTTCATTTGCAATTTTTGTTTTTTGTCAAAAAAAAAATAGATTGATATTTTGATTCGTTTGCTGTTTTTGTTTTGTCTTGTTTAAACAATTATTTGTATACGTCTATTTTTGTCTGAGGGATTCACATTTTACAAGCAATACGCTTTTCAGTGGATCCCTCCACTTCTTCAGACATTATTGATAAACAAATTAATAATCTGTAAATATATAATGTGCCCTGCCGGTGGGAAGTTTGAGTGCACCCGTTGTTAGTTATTTTTTGTTACATTTTATTTTTGTAGTATTTTATGTCCAGATAATTAGTCTAAATATACTTGTACTGGCCAAAAGTTTGATTACACTTGATGTCAGGCATTAAACAAGATGTTTATACCAAAGGGTGTGCTCGGGCTTTTTGACCAATGGGGTATATATATATATATATATATATATATATATATTTGTTCAATGAAATGTAATACTCTTTGAATTTCGATATTGTTTATTTATTGTTGTTCAATTAATGTTATTATTTTCTGTAAATTTGCTATTTTGTAATTATTGTAATATCTCTGTTGAAGTGAAAAAAATAAACTGAACTGAACTGAACTGCATGGTTGGGTCGTGTAAGCGTGGGGGCAAGCAAACTGTTTGTCCGTGTCCTCACCTAAATTGGCCGAAAGCTTGTGACAACTGACTCTTTAATATTTGCCCCTCAATGTGTCTAAAACATCATTAAAATTAATCATCTACTTCATAGAGGGATATTGACAAAGTAGGACAGGGAATACAATAAGAGAAGGGAGGAAAGCAGTGTGGTAAATAGGGCAGCGTCATGAATTATGTTTGGTTGTGAATTTCAATACAAGCTTTTCATAATTTTTTATTGCAAAACAAATAATTTTGACTTACGTAATTGAAGTCCCTGTCGCCATTGTTACAACATTTCAGGCAGCCAGCAGTCCATGCAAAGTTCAACATCTGTGGTAAAAAGGGATTTATGAAACAATGTAGTTTACATTTTAGACGTTAGATAACAAATACAAAGGCCAAAAGAAATTTAGTATATAGGCAGAAAAAAAATGATTGATTTTAGAGTTTCAAATGTTTAAAAGGTCATCATCATCATTATTAGGGTTTTACTTTGAAAGCGATGTATTATTTACCCATATTATAATTATGAACAATTTAAAGGGGAAGTTGAGTTTTGGTAGAAAGGGCGCTGCACATATGAAAAACTGAGTGTCGAATTGGAGAGAAAATGCAACTTTAATGGCAGAATAAACTTTATTTGATCAAAATCGACCCAGAAACGGCTGAAATATCAATAATTATATCTGATCTTATAATTATTTAAAGCCCAAATGCATTTTTCAAAGAATTAAAAAAATGCTTTCACTTTTTCAACAATTTTCAAAAGTGTTTTTAAATAGTTGTTGATGATCTCTCTATCTAGTCGTTATTTCAATAAAACATCACATGCATAATTTTGTATGGAGAATGGTTGAAACCAATGCCGTTTTAGAAAGCGCCCTCTTTTGTTTTAATGACTCTTTTTTTTAATGAAAAACTGAGTGTCCCATTTGAGAGAACATGCAATTTTAATGGCAAAATAAACTTTATTTCTTCAAAATCGGTCAAGAAACGGCTGAAATATCAATAAATATATCCGATCTTATAATTATTTGGGGCCAAAATAATAAGATGATTTTTTTTCCCAAAAATAAACAAATGCTTAAAGTCATACCTGTAAAGTGTCCAAATCCACGAAAATTACTTGGAGCTTCCTCGTTTCTCTTCTACCGTGTTGTTTAGCTTATGGTAAGAGAAGAATAAAATAGGGTTTGATTTTTTCAAATGTCCCTTTAGTATGAAGATAATTATCATTGAAAATCATTATTATTGATCTTTGAGCCGAGCGAGTTCAAATTCCATGAATTATGTACTACGTGTGTAAAAATACACGGGTGCGAATATCTCAAACGGATCATTCATTACAGCGACAAAAGTATGGCAGACCATCAGTATTCGGTGAAAGAACTCAATATTCGTTTTTTTCACTAGGTAAACAGTGTTCGTTTTCTTTCAAACTTTCACAAATCTTTCAATTGTATTTTACAATGATATTGATATAGGATTGAAGTCTCAAATGTAATTTTGTGCAATATCTGACACTTTACATGCATCACTTTAAGCTTTTTCAAAAAAATTCAAAAGCGTTTTTTAAACAGCTGTTGATCATCTCTATATTTAATTATTATTTAACAAGACATCAAATGCATACTTTTGTATGAAAAGTGGTTGCAACGGACCAATGCCTTATTTGAGAGCGCCCTCTTGTGTTTTAATGGGCTTTTTGAATGATATCAGGCTTTTTACTTAGTCGTTTGTAATGAGTACTGTGCAGGTGTTGGTGACTAAAGTTTAGCCTTACCAAAACTGTACTACCCCTTTAATGTGACGCCAAAATTTAAATAATTTGAAAGTGTCTTTGTTCATGATTGGAATCTAAACACCTCAAGTTTCAAATATTTTAAATCACAAAATGGTCGTGTGATAATTTAATAGCGATGTCATCAACAAAACAATTTCACACGGGTCACTTACAGTTTTGTTAAGATTGAATTTTAGTAACTAAAACCTACATAACCTGCAAAACAAACTAATACCATGCTCGAAAGGTTTAGCAAATTACAAACGACAAGGTGAAAAGCCTCTTATCATTAAGAAAGAGCTATTAAAACACATGGGAGCGCTCTCTAAAAACCATTGATTTCAACCATTTCCATACAAAAGTATGCACATAATGCATGTCGTAGAGAGACAAATATTCGAAAACGTGTTTTTTCAAAAAAAAATTGAAAAGTGTAAACGTGAATAAAAAAAAAACATCGAACAAATCTTGTGCATGCGGGGATAAATTGCAAAGGAATGTAGGCAATGATGTTGCTTGAACTGGATATTTTGCTTGGCAAGCTGCTCATGCTTGTGCTTAAATCGATGCAATTGGTATATCCGGTAAATTAGCTTAAAGTAAAACCAGAACAATGTCTAACTCCACACAAATTACCTGGAGCTTCCACATTTGTTTGGCTTATTTGTTTGGCTTATAGTAAGAGAATAATCAAATAGGGTAAGATTTTGTTATTTCGCTTTTTTTAACCAAGGAAAGCAGTATTCCTTTCCAATGACCTACCCGCTGCAGACAGCTCTCAAGGCGCGTCGCGCAATCCTTGCAACAAAAGGAGCGTGGGGTTTCTACCAAGATCATTCTGAAGGGAGCTGAAATTGCGCTTCTGTGGAAGGAAAAGGGTACTGTCAAGTGGAACGACTACCGTGACTGAATCAGACTGTAACCAGCACCCACGTAAGCTAGTGACCATAATTTCAACCATAAACTCACAATCAAGATAACTTCTGTATGGCATTTACACGTAAACAAAGTTAGAGTATGCCAGTGAATATCTGTGTCTCTATATGTATATTTATATCTCATTATGCAGCTCGACAACTCATGAATATAATTTTTTTTTTTTTTGCAAATAAGTATTCCATGAAAACGATGCAGGAATATTAATTTCGCTTTGTATGGCTTTTCCTGAATAGATATGCTATACTAAACTCATTTTAAGTCCAAATTTGAACTTGTTTTTGCCCGGAAATTTCAAAGTAATATATTTCCGTTATTCAATATTTAAAATTAATGCATATGCAATGACATTCAAGATTAAAGTATGAATTTGCCAGTCAACATGTGTGTATATTATGCTGTATGAGAAACCTATGGTCATGTTTTATTCCCTGCAATCATCTTTATCCAGGGCATTCCCTGTATGACTTGTTTTAGTGATTTATTTTATGTGTCCCTCGATCCCGATGGTCATGGATGAAGCACTAACTGGTCCCGGATCAGTTCGTTGACATTTGCCGTTAGCATGGTTAGGACCTAACGATAGTTTGATTCGATTTAACCATTAAGTAGGGCAAACGATGGTCTGAGTGATTAAATGCATCATTGTCCGAAATTTATTTATTTATATTTGTAACATGAATTGGAAAATTGTTATTTTTTAAATATTTATTATGTAACTTCCTACAATATTACATGATTTTAAATAGTTTATAATAGGCAATCTGGACCTGGGAGGGGCTGAGTGTTTTGTCAAATTTGGTTATATTGTTAAGTAATGAGTTTCTGGGGTTGCGTGGCTCCTTTTTTAATGAATGGGGATTAGGAGCGTAGCAATTTTATGAATGGGGATTAGGAGCGGCGCGAGAGCGTAGCTATGTGTGACGGGGGTATAAGCTTGAGTATATTATGTTGACTGTATAGTATATCCCCTAATGTAGTACAAATACATGTTGTGAAATTTTTTGCTATAATCTTGGAAACATATTTTAATTTGGTCTACATACATTACTGATGAGAAAAAGTGATGTTTCCATTTTTTATTTTTGGTCCCAGGGTGCATTTTGGCGATTTTAAAGATAATTAGCTAATTTGCATATTTGTGAAATAAGGTCAGGGGTCATTTTTTTATCTAGGAATAGTGCAATATTGATAAAAACTGGTATTCTATGTTTATTTTGGGGCAAGGATTCCATTTCCGGTGCTCGTTTGTAAGTGCTGTATGGGAAACGCTCTGAAATCCAAGATGGCTTCCCCTAATTTGCATATTTATGAATATTATTGATTTTCAGTGGCTACAGCCCCTAATAAGCAATAATTCTGGATTATTATATGTCAGTTATGTTCTAAGTATGTATTTAAGATATCAAAGATGAGTTGTCATCGTGGCAACCTCTAGCAATGCATATTATTTGCATATTCCCCCAAATAGAGTATATTGGGATCCCGACAAGTAAAAAAGATAAGTAATATCAATTTTCCAAGGTTTTGGGGGGCAGCAGATCCATTTTTGATACTTATTTACCTGTATCACCATGGCATCCATCTCAAATCCAAGATGGCTGCTCCCTAAATTACGCATGTTATGATACACGTCTATATTATTTCGGTTATATTAGATTGATATTATAATGTTTTGACTTTTAATTATTGGAATGAGCAACTAGAATACTTGAATCACAATGTAGTTGTTTGCTTTCAGTAAACAAATCATATTTTGATAAATTAAATGCCATTAAAGTAGCAATAGCAATATTTACTTTAAAATTACAAAAGCGGCCATCTTGGATTTATGTTGGTTGCCGAGGTGATACAGGTAAATAAGTATCATAAATGGATTTGTTGCCCCCTAAAACCTTGGAAAAGTGGTATTACTTGTCTGTTTTACTTGCCGGGTTCCCAATATACTCGATTTGGGGGAATATGCAAATTAGGTAAAATACATAATTATGCAAATAATATGCATTACTAGAGGTTGCCACGATGGCAACTCATCTTTGATATCTTAAATACATACTTAGAACATAACTGACAAATAATAATCCGGAATTATTGCTTATTAGGGGCTGTAGCCACTGAAAATCAATAATATTCATAAATATGCAAATTAGGGGCAGCCATCTTGGATTTCAGAGTGTTTCCCATACAGCACTTACAAACGAGCACCGGAAATGGAATCCTTGCCCCCAAAATACCATAGAATACTAGTTTTTATTAATATTGTACTATTCCTAGATAGAAAATGACCCCTGACCTTATTTCAAAAAAATGCAAATTAGCTCATTATCTTTAAAATCGCCAAAATGCACCCTGGGACCAAACATTAAAAATGGAAACATCACTTTTTATCATCAGTAATGTATTTAGACCAAATTAAAAAGTGTTTCCAAGATTATAGCAAAAAAAATTGCTGCTTTACATAACCTGATAGACTAGTAGTCGGTACAAAGATGTTCTCGATCTTGCGAGTATGAGCACTGAATGTTCTGCTCCCTGGGCTCCCTCCCGCATTGTACTATGACATTGGAATTGGTAGTCACTGTATAGGTCTTTAGAATTACATTATTATAGTACTAATTTGCCGGTAAACACTCTTGCGTGCACGACATTTATGATTAGGCTTTGTTCCCCATAAGAAACCTTTCATGGGCATTCCGCTCGCGCCTTTTGTATGCGCTTTAAATTGCGCGTGCCTGGGTTCCGCTGGTCACTGGCGGGACTTTGTCCCCACATCGTACGTTGGTCTTTGTCGTTGGAAGCCCTAATGACATTGAGCTATGCATGGGTGAGCAATCGATAGGTGTGATCCTAGTTTTCAGCCGGGCATCTACGCGACCGATGCACGCGTGCATAGGTTCGCTTGCTTACACATTTTGCGCCTGAATGGACCGCTTCGGTAGTGTGTGCGGATAGTGTGCGCGTGGCCTCGGGCTCCCCGTCGTTGGGCGTGGCAATTGTGACCAGGGCCCCGTTGCAGAAAGAATATCGGTCGTAACTTTACGCTTGATTTATTGATCGTAAGTTTCGTTAAATTTTAAATGTTCGTTGCAAGAAGAGATTTTAAAATCTATCTTAAGTAGATTTGACTTGCACACGATCCCGTTACAAATTTCCGTTTAAAATATATTCCGACACGGCTGGAAATAGACAACGACTCTAATGCAACAACAACAACAGTAAAAAGCAAAGCAAGTACAACAACTTCAACATTATATCAGTTCTTGAATACGAAGGCAAGGCAAAGAATTTGCAGGCGTACATTGTAAGTACACATTTCTTCCTTTTAGACGAAATAAATCTTACGTGCAAGAATATGAAATGAATATGAACTATATTTAGCAGCTAAATTGCGCAATATATTTTCTTCGATGTTAATACAATAAACAATATAACAGCGTGATCATTTAGCCCTCGCAAGTGGAATTGTCATATTCGCAATGCCAAAGTACATTACATTGTCCCATGTCTTGATAATTATGTTAGTACAAGTGCTAGTATAATTATGATCACTACGACCGAGTATGAATGTGTGAGTCTGATTACGGTTGGTCACAGGTCAAGCTGCCTGATTACGGTTGGTGACAGGTCAAGCTGCCTTTTTGGCAATTAAAAATTGATGTTGGGCAAGTAAAATTTGGTAAATGGCATAGTTTGGTTTGCAACTAAAAATTATTAATCAATAAGAGAGAATAACGTAATTCTTTAGGTCGTAAATCTCATCTAGAAGAAAGCGGGCAAGTAAAATGTTAAAATCCATGATTTCACTTGTCCGAACGGGCCAGTAGAGAGAAAAGTTAGTTTGGAGCCACACATAGGTTCATTACAATAGGGTTGTGCGGAGATCAACCTCTTCCGCCCGCTGCACTATCCAACGGATACAATTTTTTTTGTCGGCTGATTTCTCCCTCAATTTACCAGCAAATGCAAACAAACTTTCGTTAATGTGATCCACAATTCATATACTTTGATAATAATTACCGACTTTGTTGTTGTGAAGACCGCAAAATGTAGAAATAAAATGATTATTTCCCGTCCGTTTTCCTTACCGCTGCATCCTAAAACACGCCGGTCAACTGTTGAACCGGCAACAGTGTACGAATGGCTGGTATTGTTATCTCCAGCGCATTTGCATATATTGCGTGTAAATGGTTCACCTGAGTGAACCATTTACTTTGTAGATGTGTGTGGAGCCTTGATGTACCAATCATCCAATGATAATTAATCTTCCCTCTCTGACTCTGGCTCCATTGTTGGGATGTGACACAGTAATCCCCTAGCTTGAATTGCAGGGGTAGGCCAGGCCAGGGGCAGGGCCACGTCATCAATGACATTTTTACATTCTAATTTTCTATTTTACTTGAAGTTGAACAGTGAAATGCATTCCAGACCAGGGGGCTGAGCCTGAGGCCGTGAGGTCAAATTTACCCACTTCTTTTACTCCCTAACTTTTACCATGACCATGCACATGGCCATGACATGCCAATGGCCCATTTTGTAAAATGTTTTGCGATATCTATCAGCTTAATATCAGCAAAATATTTCCCTAAAATGAATAATGATCTTGTTTCCCTAATTTCCCCAGGCCCTTTTCGCGTGGCGGCACCGCCAGTCACCAAATCATCATGGTACCAAAGCCAAAGACTCAATCAAGTGAAGTAAGTAATCCTTAACGATGTGCAATCCTTCATTCATTGAACCAATCCCGTTCTAGGTACCATTAAACATGCAGACACACAAATCAATTTTATGAGCAAGCTTTTTGACTGCTAATTGATGCAAAAGAAACTTAGTTCCAGCCCACCCCTGAATTATGGGTCTACCGTCATACAAATTTGGTGCATGCATCTATGATCTGGGCCCCATTGCAGAAAGAATTGATCGTCAGCAATGATGTGAAATGTAAACTTACCTTATTTATTATATTGCTATATAATGATCATACCTGTCGTGTAATTTGTGTAGAATCGTAATTATCCTACCATAATGGTAGCTCGTACACATAAGCTGCAGTGTTTATTATTATAGTGTTACCCCATTTGCTTTTAAATCCATGTCAGTGATTTAGTACACATTAACTATACCATTTCCATTACCAAGTCCAAACTCAAAAGTATGGACTCATTTTATATGGGAAAATGTGTACTTAAACATCAGAGACAGCCCTGTAACCCATTTTAATTGATTCTTTGTAGAGTTTGTAGTTGATATACTGTCTATCTTTCAAATATTTGCCAAATTAACAAACTGTCCTATATTATAGTCTATACAAAAACAAAAGTAAAAAAAACAAACATAAAACAAAACAAATTAAAAAGGAAATTAAAGGTATGCATGCCATGGCCACCAAGGGCAAGGCAAAGATATGAAATTTCTATATTCCCCATGCATGAGAATTTACTGGCAGGTAATGTTTTGTCAAATTAAATATAATGGAGGACAAAATTACAAATTAGCCTCCTGTGAGTCCATGCAGTCTCATGTGTTCAAATTTATGTTGCAATTTGCACTCTTTACTGTACAATTCCACAGTGGTATACAGCCATATAGTCATAACAACAAGTGGGAGAGAGGCAGAATAATCACAGAAGAAATTACCAGAATGGACAGGCTGATGAAAGGAGGAAAGCGAAAGAGAGAGGAGGATATGCTGGAGCCATTTGCCTTGGAGTAAGCTGTTGAGCCACTGGTGTTGCCCCCAGACCAAGTCACAGCAATGGGATAGGTGAGAACTTGATGATCTTACACAAAATGCTTTTTTAAACCAATATGGAAGCTTATATTATTCTTTGATAGTTATGACGTTAGTTTGTAGTTCAGTAAGCATGAAATAATTATTATTTGTTTTATGGCTATAATAATGGACATGAGTATACAGTAGCCTATATTAACCCGTTGAGGACCTCGAAAATATTCGGGCTTGAGTCTATGGAGAATGCATGTTATATACCAAAATAAATTCGTCCTCAACGGGTTAAGTAGGTCACTTGCTAAAAGATAATTAAAAAATGATTTTGTTGCTCAAAATTAAAATGTTTTATTATTATGGCATTCTTTACAAAGTCGACGGGCTAACATGTACTTGACTTAATTCGTCTCTTTGGGCTCGTTTTAAAATAGAATGCTGGTTTATAAAATGTAATTGATTACTTATCCCTTGAACATTCCAGTTTGCATGTGAGCATGGATTGGATATGATGTGACGAAAACAAATGGTTTTAATTAGTATTTTATCTACAGCTGTGACAGCTTGTACCGTGACATTTCAAGGTGATAGGTATGTCCAAGACATTGACTGTGGGAACAAAATTATAAATCTGAATGATGAAACTGTGTCATTGAATATAGTTTAGGTAACAAGACTAAGTATACTATATTTTTTATTTTCATGTTATGTATTATATTTCAGCTCATCAAGCATCCTCTCGTGTATGCAGTAGACGCCTGGTTTGCGGAGCTAGCTAGCAGATAGAAAACCACGACAGACGGGATCCGCCCAAGCTGGAGAAGGATGACAGAGCAAGACGGTGTGGCAAGATTGGTAGAGCGTGTGCCTTCCAATGTGAGGTCCCAAATTCGAGCCCAAGGTATGCCACCCGGAAGGATGGAAAGGAGTTAGGTAGCAATGTCTGCTCCTTGGAGGTTGCCTAGCTGGAATCCTCCCCAGGGAGTGGACAATGTGCACTTTTTGTGCTGACTGGGGTAAAGTGATGCAACGGGAGCGCCGAAAGACGGAACAGGTTTTTGCTTCCAAACAAATTTCTGTCTGCGGGGGGGGGGGGGGGGTAGTCGGGAAGTCGTAGAAACTTTTCAAAGCGGAGACCAACCATTTTCGAAGCCGAGAACACGCTTTTTTGCAGTTTTCGAGTCCAAGACCACTCGACCGCTTAAATTTTGTCTCGAGACCATTTAAAATTTGAAAAAACCCAAAACGGTCATTTTCGGTCAAAGGGGGGGGGGGGGGGGGGGTTAAACCCCCTAAACCCCCCCCCCCTGGGTATGCCTATGCGTGCGCTACATTTAAGTAGCCACAATTATTATTAATTGGGGAAAAGGACTGGCATAGTCACTAGAAAATGTATTCATTTCACTACAAAATAATAACATTCTATTTGATGGAATGAATCGAAAGTCATGTGTTGTGTACTCTTTTGGGATTAAAAATTTGAAGAATAAAAATACATGCACTTTGTTGGCCTTTTTTATTCTCAGTCAAGTAAAGCATTACCCTTTGTTTTAATACAGGCCTTTACGGTTTAATATAGTAAAACCATAGTACTGTATAATGGCCATTGCAGAGTAACAAGAAAAGTTACCACTGTAATTAGTTTGCTGGTATAGAAAAGTGGCTGCTGAGAAAAGTTTGACTGGATGTTTGTGTGTTTATGTACGTATATATGTGTATAGTCTGTACTGTATTCATGTATGTATGAAATTATGAATCAATGTGTAACACTGTATGATTATCTGTTTTATGAGGATGAGTTTTATATGTATTTATGTGCTTGAATGAGTGTGTATGTTGGTATGTTTGCCCATGTTTGTGCCTTGTGAATAATTGATCGTAAGTTACGCCAAAGAAAAATCAGCTGTTAAAGTTACGATCAATTTTAACACTTACGACCAATAGTTACGATTAATATCAATCGTAACTTCTTTCTGCAACAGGATTGATCGTAAATTTCGGATTGGTCGTAAGTTATGAGCACTAAGGCCATTTACGATCAATTTTGGGACTTACGATCCATCGTAACTCTTTCTGCAACGGGGCCTAGGTCTGGCAAGCAAGCTTGCCGGACATGGTTACTTTTCTCGCGCTTGTCGAGAGGGGAGTCTGGCGTCGTGCGCATGTCGTTTGCATGCATTGCCGAAGCGGTCTATTGTTCTATTGTTTTGTGAGGTGGGAAGTTTATATCATTGTTAATTGATAGTATACCCATTTTGTACTGTCTACTGATATGTTTAGATTTAAAGTACAATTTATGTAAATATCATTCTGAGTTTACATTCATGAGAGTAAAACCCTTGTTAATCATTTATGGTAAAATCTCTCAGTTTTTAAATTGTTTATAATATTTCAAATGTGGAGTTTATTGTATCTCAATCTTTATTATGTTAAGGGAATTTTGCCGAATCATTACCGCAAATTTTTTTTTTTCTTTTCTTTTTCTTTTTCCCCTTTATTCTCTGGTGGCCTGAGCCGAGAGTAAATTCGTTCGAGTTTACAATTTCAATATGCAGCATTGCTGCCGTTCTGATTTATATTCCATTGTTTCTATTTTTTTTATTTCAACATATCCCGCAGCTGCACTGCCTTCCCTGTTCTGCTCTTTCACTACAAATTTACCTGTTCCTCACCCTTGCTACGTGACGTTTTGTTTATCTTCCCTCTCTTGACTAGTTTTGTTTTTTTATTTTTTTATGTCGAGTTCCTTTAGCCTGCTCACCAGACCAACTTTTTGACAGTTTTACTGACAATGGGACAGAGACGGACTTAATCAATTCTTTTAATTTGAATACAGACTTGGACTATCATTTTGATGAACACGATATTTCTCAATTGCCTTCTAGTTCTGTATATTATACTGAATCTCAAATTGCTGATAAAATTGTCAATAATAACCATAACGCCTTTTCTTTGCCCCACTTTAATGTAAGAAGTATTTCTAAAAACTTTGACGCACGATCATTATTTTTGGAAAAATGTAAATTTCAATGTCCAATAATTGGTTTAACAGAAACATGGCTCACTTACACTTCCCCTCTATATAAATTACTATATTTTGATTGTATTACAAACAATAGAAATGATAAAAGAGGTGGAGGGGTTGCCCTGTATATCTCTCAAAATGATCAATATAAATGTATTTCAGAATTAAATATAATGTCAAACTCTTTAGAATCCTTTTTTGTGGAAATTACGGTCCCTAACGATAGAAATATAGTAATAGGAGTTCTTTATAAGCCACCCCATTCTTCTAGTATTGATTTTTTAAATACTATGCAAAACATTTTATTGAATCCAGAACTTCAAAGAAAGAAATGTTTTATCATGGGTGATTTTAATATTAATTTCTTACATTGTGACGAGGATAATGTAGTCCATGACTTTTTAGATTTAATGTCCTCACACTCTTTTCTTCCATTCATAACCAAGCCAACAAGACACACTAATCACTCGTTTACTTTAATTGATAATGTCTTCTCTAATTGTATGCCACCCTTAGAAACTGGGATTATAATTTCTGACATAAGTGATCATTTCCCCATTTAATTAGAATCCCCTAATCTCTTGAATCCATCTGCCAGTAAACCACACATGAATATGAATATGACTAATCGTTTAGACATACCATTGTTTAAAACTAAATTAGCGACTATTGATTGGAATAGTGTTCTTAATGAAGATGAAGTAAATAACTCCTTTAATAATTTCTTGTCTTTGTTTAATAAGCATTATAATGATTCAGTTATTACACCGGAGATATCTAATCATTATAAAAATGGTTCCTAGACAGCCGTGGTTAAATAAGTCTCTATTAAAATGTATAAATAAGAAAGATAAATTGTTTTATAAGTATAAAAAAGGACCCTAGCGACTCTAATAACATAATATATACTAGATATAAAAATACAATTTAAAACGCTTTGCGCTATAAAAAGAAAGAATACTTTACAAGACAATTTAATAATTACTATAAAAATATTAAAGGAACTTGGAAAGTCATAAATAATGTTCTTAATAAGGGCAACCATCATAATATTACTAAAATGAAAATAGGTGATAAAATTGAAAAAGAAAGTCAATTAATAGCAGAGGAGTTTAATAATTACTTTGTGAATATAGGTCCCAATTTGGCAAAAGAAATTGCGTCCCCTCAAAAGCAGTTTCATACTTTCTTGCATGATCCCATTTCTAAATCTTTATTTTTAACCCCTACGAATGAACAAGAAGTGTTGAATATAATAAAACAGCTTAAAAATAAAAGTAGTTTTGGTTTTGATAATATATCCAATGATTTATTGAAAGATGTCGCCCCTCAAATTATTAAACCTTTAGCATATACATTATTTTTAATTTATCTATACAAACTGGTACTGTACCGTTAAAAATGAAAATCGCTAAAGTAATTCCAATTTTTTAAAAAGGTGATCCCTTATTCCTCTCTAATTATAGGCCTATATCTTTACTTACGTGCTTTTCTAAGATACTTGAAAAAATAATTTATGAGAGAACAGCTAATTTTATAAAAAAGAAAAATATATATTTTTTGAAAATCAATTTGGTTTTCGTGAGAAACATACAACTTCACAAGCAATTTTATTGATAAAGTTGCCTCTGCTACTGATAATCACAAACACACCGCAGGTATCCTTCTGGACTTCTCCAAGGCCTTTGACACTATTGACCACGAAATCCTTCTGTACAAATTGAATCATTATGGTATACGTGGACGGGCCTTGGAGTGGTTCAGAAGTTACCTGTCAGACAGGCAACAATGGACCGTATGCATAAAACGTAGCAATTGCTTATAAGCAATTGCTTCAAGCACAAGCAAGGGCTTGTCAAGCAAAAGATCAAGTTCAAGCAATTGCTTAATTTCGTATGCATAAGCTTGTGCTTGTGCTGAAACCTTTTGCTTACACTGCCTAAGCAATTGCTTACGTGTTGAACAAAGCATCGTTACGGTTGTGCGAACATCGCACTGCATGACAACAAAGGGGATTCGTAGTGTATGCAAACGTCGTGTAGTCCCTTGCATAGCAGCTTTCCCTGGTCGTGCCCGACCTGGCAACAGTATTTTTCTTACGCAAATATTTTCAAATCATGAAAAAAATTGCGTACATGGATATAAATGTCTAAAATAACAGTCATTTGATTAAATATGTAATCACAACATAACCTCTGGAACCAGGAGTTCTAAATCATCCTGAAACGGTATGAAAACTTGATTCTAAAACGCGAATGTCCTTAGTAAGCAAGAGCTCAAGCTGGTCAGGAGGTGCTTGAAAAAACGCAAGCAATTGCTTATCAAGACAAGTAAAAGGTTAGTTTTATGCATACGGTTTTAAGCAATTGCTTGTTTGGTTAGCAATTGCTTACGAGCAGTAAGCAATTGCTTGTGCTTGTAAGCAAAAGCTTTTGCTTGCAAGCAATTGCTTGTTTGTGTGCATACCGATTCAAGCAAAAGGCTAGCACAAGCAATTGCTTGTTTTTTTATGCATACGGCCCAATATGTAGGCTATACTTGAATCGTTGTGAGTCTTCTTACAACTACACTTCATGCGGTGTACCCCAAGGATCATTGTTAGGTCCCCTCCTTTTTCTTTGTTATATTAATGACATAGCACACTCATCCAAACTTTTTACTTTTATTTTATTTGCTGATGACTCCACTGTCTTGTTTTCTCACAAAGATCCATACATACTTCTTGCAACTATTAATAATGAATTAATTAATTTAAATAATTGGATTCAAGCTAACAAGCTTTCCTTGAATTTGTTAAAAAAACTCATTATATGCTATTTAGTAATTCTTTAGATAACCTTCCTGGTCAAATTGTATTTAATCAAACTCCCATAGATCGTGTACACTCAGCGAAATTCCTGGGGCTCTTTATTGATGAACAATTAAATTGGAATACTCATCTTGCTAACTTGAATAAACTTATTTCAAGAAATGCTGGAATTATTTATGAATTAAAACAATTTTTTCCAATTAAAATATTATTAATGTTGTTTTCAACAATAATATTACCATATTTAAACTATGGAATACTCGCATGGGGAAGCTCAGCTAGGACACATATTGATACAATATTAAAAACTCAGAAGAGAATTTTAAGAAGCATTTATGGTTGTAACCTACGTACTCACACCGATCCTCTTTTAAAAAAAAGTAATATTCTTAAAATTGATGACTTATATTTATTGAACTTAGGATCGTTGATGCATAAAATGAATAATTGTAATTTGCCTGACGTTTTAGAGTCTTTATTTTTAAAAAATAAAGAAATACATAAATACCCGACTAGACAAAGTGACATGTACCATATACCAAAAACTAGACTACGAATATTGCAAAATACTTTTATTTTGAATGGCCCCAAACTTTGGAATTCTTTAAATATTGAATTACAACAAACTCTCGGATTTCATACATTTAAACGTAAGTTGAAATATGAATTACTTTCACATTACTCTGGTGACAGCACAAATTAATAGTAGTAACTTTGAGTTATACTGATTGGCATGGTTGATGAACAGGTTAGCTTTTCGCAAAAACGCCACGGATGAAGAATTCCGTTCTGCTGTGAAAGCTGTTTCATTTTTGAAAAAAATGCAGAAAGAAAAGGGGCGCGAAAAAGACGCCGCTTTTCAAGAGTCGGTATACCGCAAAGATTTTTGGAGCTTTTCCAAACGAGCTTGTGATGGAACCCTCGACACCCCAGACGCAAAGCCGACATTCGCGAAATCAACAGCAGACGAATACTTCGCTACCAGGTATTCAACACCAGCAAACATCGACATCAACAATTTAAACTGGTTCCCATACATTCATATCGACGACAACGATAGGGTTGACTTCGATTTAGGACCCATTCTTCCAAAGCATGTTAAAGCCGTATTGTTAAAGAAAAAGTCAACCTCCGCCCCAGGTCCAGATGGGTTGATGTATGGACTGTTTAAGCGTCTCCCTGCAGTCCATCATTTTCTTGCTACCCTATACACACGCATGTTTTTAGAAAGTCAAGAGCCACCCAGTACTTGGTCAAACTTAAAAGTCGTACTAATACACAAATCTGGTGATTTGGGTAGACCCGAGAACTTTAGAATGATTTCTCTCACATCATGTGTTAGTAAACTGTTTCATCAAATCTTAGCAGACCGCCTTGTAATGTATCTCACTAGAAATAAATTCATTGATGATTCATGTCAAAAAGCCTTTGTAAAAAATGTGAGTGGATGTATAGAACATAACCAAGTATTGCATGAGGTTATTATGAATGCTAAATCCAAAAAGAAAACGGTGCATATTACATTCTTTGACCTTACTGATGCTTTTGGTAGTATAAGTCATGACTTGATTTCTTGTTCATTGCAACGTTACCATGTACCTCGACATCTTATAAACTACATTGATCAATTGTACGGCAGGCTTCAGGGTTACGTTACGGTGTGGTGCTATATCCGTGACCTGCGAAATCCGTACCCAGTAGCAAATGCGCATGCGCTTAGACACTTGGAGGTGTGTCTTGCGAAAATCGTGACCATTATTACGCCGCAATTTCCTTCTAATAACAAATTGACACATGTTTTATCAAATTTTTAAATGGCGTGAATGGATTTTCTTAATCCACCGTCGGGTTTTGACAACACTTTGTGCTGCAAGGAGCCTCAAGGAGGGATTTTGCATGCTTTATTACAAATGGTATGAATGGGAACGAATTTTGCAGGCAATTTTCCCATAGGTGCGCATGCGTATTTGCGACTGCGTACGGATTTCGCAGTGCGTACGGATTTAGCGCGACAACGGGCCCCTCTTGGTCATCTGAGGAATTTAAATTTCGGAAAGGGGTTTTCCAAGGCGATCCCCTCTCACCGATCATATTTGTGGCTTGTTTTAACCCAATTTGGGAATATCTTGGTTCAATAAAAGCAAAACACGGCTACGATTTAAATGGAGAAAAGATCATATCTACTCCATACGCAGATGACTTTAATTTGATTACAAATAACAAACGCAACCACCAGAAAATCATATCCCAACTCAATTCACACTGCCAGTCAATGGGTCTATCCCTAAAGCCTGTCAAATGCCGAAGCCTGTCAATCGTTGGTGGTACCCCAGTAGAAATTCCATTCTATATTGGTAACACATTGGTAGATTCACTGAAAGAGGGCCCACATTGTTTTTTAGGATCACAGATTTGTTTTAGTGGAAAATCAATTGAAACATTTAATTATGTAAAAAATGAAACTACTTCGAAAATGAAAAACATTGATCAGCTCTTAATCCGGCCCGAATATAAAGTTTCTATATATACACGTTATTTATTGCCTTCCCTTAGATTCATGATGACAGTTCAGTCATTGAATAAGACACAGTTGGAGGCACTTGACACTTTGACAGACGGCTATCTGAAGAAATGGTTAGGTATACCAAGTAGAGGCGCTAATATTGCACTAGTTCACATTCCACAAGGCCGAGCGATACCACGCTTTTCTGATGTATATTGGAAAGCCAACTGCTCGGCATATTCAAGGTCGAGATTGCTCGGGGATGAACTAGTTAATCACGCTTTGGATTGCACTTTAGAACGCGAATCAAAATGGACAACAAAACAGTCCACGGTATCCGTATGTCAAGGTGTCCATGAACAATACTTAATCCAGGCTCAGCCTGATACAAGTAGTTCATGGAGTACAATCAAGAAAAAAATAAACGTTATACTTGAAGATAACGTAGGTTAAAATGTCGTTGCTAATTGTATAAATGTTCACAAATGAAAGGATAATACCGTGTGTCTCTATTTTGAAAACTTATACTTATACACAAAATAATGAGTCAAATTAAACATGTGATACACACATTTGAATGGATATTTGTATACGCGATACATATTGCACTTTGATTATATTATGGATGCAGCATAAATAATGTTTTGTTACTGCGATAAAATGATATTGATTAGTTGTAAGAAAGAAAATAAAATACATAAGGATTGTATAAGCATAATTAGACACACTTATAATGCACATGAGGTATAGAATTTAAAGGAATTAAACAGATAATTATATAAAAAGGTGATATGAAATTTACTTTTTTTGATTTTTTTATTTGTGATAGTTACAATACGATTTGAATCAAAATAACTAATGTTTGATAATAATAACTTGTTATTTTTTGTTTATATAATATTGCTATGATTTGTTTATAATAAAATAGGAGCGTTTGATGAGAATAATAGAAAAAAGTAAGAATTATAATTAAATTAATGTATGAAATAATGCTTAATCTCCTGTATATTATTTAGTATTAGAATTAGTTTATTAACGTTTGATGATAGCTTACAAGTTAGTACATAATTGCCATCGATTGATTTATTTTTATAATGACGTAAGTAATATCATTTTGTATAATTTGTTTGTATTACCTGCCACTGTCTTAAACGACAGTGGACCTGGTGTATATGTTACCTTTTCCTGAATAAAGAAATGATTTAAACAAAATTATTATGTGAATTTGATTTTGTATTTTGTATTCATGAGATGTTCATATTTGTTACTATATTTGTTGATTTGTATGTTTCGAATGTAATTTTGTGGAAATCTGAATAAAATTAAATGAAATGAAACTTTTACACAACATTTGGACATATCGAACGATGACTTTGGTAAAAGACTGAAGGTTCAAAATTGGGCAATAAATGACAATCTGACATTTTACAGATCCTGACATTGTTAGAAAACATAAAGAGTGATCAAAAACAGGTGAATAAAAGACATACTCACCGGATTTGTTGGAGAGTATAAGAAAGTCACGATGGAGCCAAAATGAAATGGCGCACCTAGATTATACGTCCACAAGTTTGTATCATTTCAGGTAGTATGTTACATGCAGGGCGATCCGTCCACAATGAAGTTGATATTACTCGATGTTGTCTTTTAAAGCAGAAATGCGGAACATATAATCATTCAATTGCAAACGCTTAGCCTAGCAAATCGCGAATATTTTTATTTCACAACTTATGTACATTAAGTTAACGCAACAATCATTCAGTGCGAAATGGTGAATGCGTTATTGACTTTGTTATACAAATTATTCATCTATCACATTGACTGTGGGCACCAATCATATGACAGGTAACATCGGGTCATACTGGGCGTAGTCCTCGTCTTATGTTGGAAGAAATTCGACGATCGTAAACACATGTAGTTTACCAGCAAGTTGAAAATAATATGGCGACGGCCACTTCCGCCTTGTGTATTTGTCAGTTCTTTAACAAAATCAGAAAATATCAAGTGTCAGGCAAAGTATCCCAGTGCTGGATGTTTGGTCCACTGATATATTTATCCAAAAGAGCATCGAAAGTCATAACAACATAATGTTTGTGCAACTTCAAATTAGTTTGACACAACATCAGCTATACATACTTATACGTCTAAAGACGAGAACTTATCACGCGACTACGACCACCAATCATGCATGAGAATGAGACGTATGATATCATTGGTTGGTTCACATTGAATAGAGCAGCAACGTTTCCACCCATGATTATCTCTAGCAAAATATTTACCAATTTTTTCAGGAGAGCTTTACGTGGCAGAAAACATATACAATGATATAAGGCAATCTTAGAGGCGTATCCAGGACCTATTGGAGACGGTGCCAGCATATAGATGGGAAAAGGTTTCTTTGTTATTTAGAAAGTCCCTTTGTATACCAATGTCTATCTAGTTGTGCACTATTCAAAGGAATATAACATATCTTACCCTGGGTCACCAGGTACAGTTCAAACCCGCTTGATTATCAAGTGCACCATTCCAAGTCTCTATTATCCACAGGCCGGGAGCACATTAGGCCGATGTAATATTACACAATAACACATTATATTCTAATTAACACCCGACCAAGTACGCATTTATCATGATCGGTAGATAGAAGCAATGTTGAATTATTGCCTTGCTGAAGGACATCATTGTGAGGACACTTGTTGGTTTAGAATTCACACATAATTCAGAAGGGCCAACCGTAAGTCCCCATACCCCCTATAGCTATGGACTTCACAATGTTCAATTTTCATTTTCAACAAGAAGGTACATATATTTACAATGAATAAGTCACAACAACATTTGTGAAATTATAAACAATAAATTATAAACATTGGCAATCAAAATTTATGTTGATATAATTATTAATTAAAATATAATGAATTAAGATAATACGAAATGTTTACATTTTTAAATAAGGTACAATTAAATTTTGACATTTAGAAATAATCATGTTATAAAAGCGGAATCAGAAAGGGAACGAATATTGCTGTATGTTTAAATTTCAAGTGAAAATGGAGGGATCCACTAAAAAGCATGGCTTGTAGAATGTGGAATCCCTCAAAAATTAATGTTTTACAAAGTAATGAAAGTATCAAATACGGAAAAATTACGAAAAATCAAATACTGAAAAATTATGAATAATACAAAAATAATTAAAAAAAACCCCAAAACAAACAAGATAGCAAATATTATACAGTGTAATATTACAAAGAATGTAATTATTGCAAAACTGTTTGAGAAGGATTCAAAATAGTGTTGTGCCTACGGAGACGACTACTGAAGAGAACATGACTGTATGAAAACATAAGACGCAGTGTGGAAGCATACATGGACAAGAAGATGCTGTACAAAAGGTAATGAAAATATAGAAAATATGAATGGATTGAGAAGGTATGGAATGAGAAGGTATGGACCTGCAAGACTAAAAAAAAATGTATAAAATAAATGTTACCACCCTTTGATTAGCTTGGTCTTTATCATGAGATTGTATACCAGTCGTTCGTGTTTTCAAAATCAAACTATTCGTTTTTGTACTCATTACAAAGGTAACAGACTTCGGGGACCATTTACAATATTGCACAATATGCAACTATTTTGAAAGGTTTGTTTTTTTACCACAATTCGTTGCCAATGGCTTCACTCGGCATCAACAGAAGAGGAAGTTTGTGCCAAAAATTATCATAATAACATTCATATCAATTATGTATTTCTTTTTGTATTCTTATGAACAGCTGGGAGATCGAGCTTTATCAACCACTCGACTGGAATTATGAGATATGATCCATTTCCCCTCCGTACTTGCCTATTCATATGATACCTATGTACATGGATATGTTATTTGCTAAGATCGGGGTTAAAAGTTGATTGTAACGCGCAGCAGACAAATTACAATCAGCGTTTACCACAAGTATGTAGCTTGACTCCTAATAAATGCCTGAGAAAATGATCTCGCTAGCAGCACAACCGCAAATAATTCTGAAAGCGTTTTTTTTTCTCTCTATAAATTTGACCAAATTTGTTCACGGTGGGTGTACTTTCATCAAAAGAAAATCATTGTTATGGCGTCCATGTCAATTGTGTATGTATATTGCTCTTCTAATCAACAAGAAGATCCAGCTGTACAGTAGTTACCGCTTGACTTGATTTATGATTCCTTCTTCTATACTTGTCTTTGGAAATAAAACCTATACATAAATATCATTTGCTCTGTTAGCAATCATGGTAATTGGAATTTGTTTATAATGCGTTACATTTAAATACAAACAACATTAGGGTCTAGCACAATATTAAGTTGTAGTTATTTGATGCATTAGTTTTTGGTAAAAGAACAGGTATTCTATGATTATATTGAATGTTACATTTTGATCACAATATTATATTTCCTTTCGAAAATCTGGCAAATTGAATTAGCTTTGCAGGCCGAATAACAAGACGCGTCCTAAAATGTATGGACAATTTCCATCAAGACATGATCCCCAGAGGGATGGTAATTTATGGGCGATATATTTCAAGCAAGACATTTAAGGTAAATCCTGATATGTTGATGTACATATTTTTTTAAAATCTTTAATCAGATGTAATAAAACAAGTAGCAGAACATGCGAAAATAACTTTACAAGACAGGTAATTCTCTGTTACAATTGATCATAATTTCTTGATCAAAAAGTTTTAAGCATTTCTGCATGGAAACTTTGAATAGGTATAATGTACATTATTTGTATGAAATTTGCAAAAAACAGAGCTATCCATCATTTCATGGCAGAATGACCACAGATTAAAGACAGCAATACCCAATTTCAATAGTCACAACTTTCGCTTCCCATAAGATTATTTTGAAACAGCATGGTTAATATATTAATTAGTGAAACAATGTTGTTGTTTTTTTGTATGCATGTATTATTATTGTAAAAAGGTGCAGCATTTTACAATTATGAATAAACTGCAGGATTGAAGAAATATGCCTCTTATGTGTACACATAATTGTACTATAACATACATGTTTTTGGGGTTCATTGAGGGATCTTTGGCGATCTCTCAACGATCGCCGTGCACCCCTGTGTAAAGAGAAAGCCACCAGGCATGTCTTAAAATAATCCGGGCCATTGAACAAATTAGAAGTGTAATTTATTACTTTGACTATGATATTTCCTACATAAGTCAAATAGTTATTGGCCATACGAAGTACAAATTATGTATATGCGAAGACATGTACGTGGTATACATGTGTGTCAAATATTATAGTCAGCACTACCACTTGTTTAGTACGCTGGGTCAAATAGAAAGCCTTATTTTTATAATTACCAATATCATTACATATCGTAATGTATTAATTCCCCCAAACTAAAGAAAAGCATATTTTTGTAACATGCACATTGTTCAAAATATCCATAATACTAACAAATGGAATTATATTAAAATCCGAACCTAATGATAAAGAATATAAGATTTTGATTCAGTTTGATCAGCCTAAGTACTACCTTTGTCTATGATAGAAAACAGCAGCTTAAACATGAGGCAAATAATATGTCGACGGACACTTCCGCCTTGTTTACGTGAGTTACTTGGCTAAATCAGAATATATCACAAGTTGTGCTTTAAAGGGGTAGTACAGTTTTGGTAAGGCTGAATTTTAGTAACCAAACGTGTACAGTAACATTATAAACTAATAGTTATAACTCCACCATGCTCGAAAGGTATACAAAATTACAAACGACTAAGTAAACAGCCCGTTATCATTAAAAAAAGAGCCATTAAAAGGGCGCTTTCTACAAAGGCATTGGTTTCAACCATTTTTCATACAAAATTATGCATGTGATGTGTTATTGAAATAATGATTAAATAGAGAGATCATCAACAACTATTTAAAAAACGCTTTTGAAAATTTTTGAAAAAGTGCAAGCATTTTTTTAATTTTTTGAAAAAATCATCTAATTATTTGGGCCCCAAATAATTATAGGTTCAGATATATTTATTGATATTTCAGCCATTTCTGGTCGATTTTGATCAAATAAAGTTTATTCTGCCATTAAAATTGCATGTTCTCTCAAATTCGACACTCAGTTTTTCATTACCTCACAAACAAATTGTGATGTGCAGCGCCCTCTCTACCAAACCTAAACTACCCCTTTAACGCTTGATATTTGGTCTACTGTGAAATTCAGACAAATAGGCATCGGAATTCATGAAAAAACGTAGTAGCAACTTTAAAAAGGTTTGACAACAGCAGCTATAAATAACTAATATAAGGAAGACAACAGCTTATCACGTGACTAGGACCACCAATCATGATCCACCCATGATCTTCCCAGGCAGTGTATTTACCAATCCATTTGAGGATTACTTTATGTGTCAGAAGAATATCACGCCATACCACGCATACACTGCCTTAACAATTATTTCATATTAGATGTGTATCCATTGTCATTATAATAAGTTATTTCTGCAAATGTTAGTACAATAACCTGCCACATCTAGGCATCTAGGTGCGCTATTATAATCTTACCCTTGGTCATTAGATACAGTTCAAATCAGCACAAATACCATGTGCACCACTTTAGCTCCCTTGGGAGTATATTAGCCCAATCGGCTTTGTAAGAGAACTGTATATGAGAGAGCTATACACAGGGCTAATTACAAGGACATTGGTCGGTTTTGAACTCAGGGCCCCATGAAAAGAAGTCATGAAACATACTTATTTTGGGGATGCCTTCGGCCAGTGAAAACGGAAATGATGTTCACTGGTTTATATATGTGTTTTATGTGAGTGCAAAGGCCAAAGGAAGGGGGTGCGCAAGGGTAAGAGTGAGATAGTTCTGAATCACATATGGTTGGTCAACCCATGGACCCTACTACCTAGGTAGTAGGGTCCATGGTCAACCGATCCCCGTACCTCCTAGCTCAGTACCTCACTGCTAACTTATTGCGCTATTAATCAACTGCGAATTCATTTTGCCTGTGATGTTGTCACGCGATACATCGTTAGATTAGCTTGGTCTTTATAATAGCTGATGCTATTTTTAACATCAACATAACAAGTATGTATTTTTGACTCCTAAAAAGGCCTGGGAAAATTATCTCGTGGATTCGTTACGCTAGCAGCACAATCGCAAAGAATTCTGAAGCGTTTTTTTTCACTCTACAATTTATTACAAAATGTGTTCAAGGTGGGTGCACTTGTCATCAAAAGAAGGAAATTCTGTGCCATGAATCATCGTTATGGCGTTCATATCTATTGTGTATATTGCTCTTCGTATCAACAATAAGATAAAGCTGCAAATTGTTACTGCTCGACTGGATTTATGATCCCTTCTCTTATATATGGGTCAGAATTTTGAAAAGTGCACTTTTCGACCCCAACAGGGTAAAATTCAATTATTTTTTTTAATTTAAAGGCATCTATCTAATGTGAAAGCATGGAATCCTAGCTTCCAGGCGTACCCCATTATACTGGGAAACTCCATGTGGTTCCGTTTTTATTCACTGTTGAAGTAACCCATCTCCAAAAGGCGAACGTCCGTGAGGGATTATGTAGATATAGATTTAGAACCCATATATCTAATTTATTTTCTGTCATATACAGCTTATATTTTGACAATTTACTTCTAAGACTTGCTTCTCTCTGTATGCCAAACGAGGATTGTGTTTTATTTGCCAAATAGAAAATACAAACGTCCAAACTTTTACTGAATTGTTATGTTTGTTTAAAATTAATGTGTTATTGAGAACCTTTGCTTTACTTTAGCCGCATTTTTTAGGAACGCATCTATATACGCTCGTATTCCCGTACCACACACTTCAATGTGCATGTTAATAGGATAAATTGCTGTCTAGATCATAATATTGCATAATTACATGACCAAAGAGAGTATAGTTTTCATCACGGACGTTCCCATATCGCTCACGGACGTTCGCTAGAAACAAGAATGTTGGCAGAATGATCTGATCTCATCCAAAAGAGTTTCTATTCTTCGCAAATGGCTTTAAAACAGGGTCATTATACAAACAAACTTGAAAATTGCAATAAATCTGTTTAAATAGTGTGGTTTTTACATGGACCTGGTCGTTATAATGAGTCCTATTATTGGTTGGAATTGACTTAATGCTTATAGAACAATATGATGATAATACTTTATCTATTCCTATTATATTTAACCCAGAGACTATGCATACATCCTAGTCAGATATAAAAGTAGTATTTTCCAAGTCGCCTGGTCCCTCTTTCTTACTATTATTGTTTTTAATTGCAATTTCACGGACGTTCGCAAACATTTCACGGACGTTCTCTGCCTGAACAGTCTTACAGAAATTGATGACAACATTTATTTGAATCTCCTCTAGGCTCCAGACCAATATAAAACATATAAATTTATCAGTTGATATGATTTTAGCTATCTGAATTGATTATAATGAAATGTCTGCTACTTAACTATCACTCTTAGTGGACCTGTGGAAATCGTAACCCCTAATTTTACACCGGCTTTCCTCGGTTGGGCACTCTATAACAGAAATGCCACCATACTTCTGTAAATAAATGATTTTACAACATTTCCGCAATCATAAATAACATGTTTAATCAAAATAAAGGCCATTTTCCTGTCACCAGAATACAGTTTCTCACATGAGTCTTAATGTCACGGACGTTCGTATTAATTTCACGGACGTTCTCGAATTGCCTATAGTGGTACCCAAGTGTCCAATCTCGAGTCAATTCCTTACAGAAATAAATGTAAGTGCCAACATAATTTGTTAATATATGCATATCACACGTTTTTATATGTGCAAAACCTTGCCATATATATTTGAGATGTATTTTGACTTTGGGAGACCCATATATAAAAGTTATTTTGGATTGTGTATGTTGTATTTCGATTCAATTCGTATATGGTTTATTAATTGAAAATACATATATTTATCGTTTCCAGCCATACATTTTCACAAAACATGAAACAAACTGAGGGAACCAAAAGCCATGAGCAAAGTAAATAATATACACGTAAAACCAAAGACACTACAAGGGGAAGACTGGACACTTCGGGGATTTTGTGTAACGCTGAATTTCGTACATGGGGAAGGGCGCCCCTAGCGTTGAGTAGGTAAACTTCTTGTCGTTTTCGCGCGTAGCCATTGAAAACACAATAGGGAACAATGGCGAGCAGGTCGAAAATAGCTGTATCTCCATTTTGGAAAGAGGTGTACCTTTGAAACTTTGAATACAGATATCATTCTGGTAGTTCTAACCAAATTTGTTAGGAAAGGTTTTGTAGTTTTGAAACAAATTAAGAAAATGTTTGCAAAAAATCCCAAAATGTAACGGTGCCACCCTATTTGGGAGGCGAGTTCATGACACATGACCATTTATTGTTTGTTTGTTTGTTTATTTTATTTAATCACGGTATATACAATAATAAAATGCCCGCTTTCAGCTACAAGCTGTTTTTCAGCAGGGCCGTGAAACATAAGAATACAGAAATACATAAGATACATAAAATAATACAAAATATACATTACAAACAGGTTATTTAAGAGAAAAAAAAACACAAAAAACATATTTACAAAGATAGGGGTAATAATAATTTACAAATATTAATCAGAATGAACGAGGAAACCAAAAGGCATAAGTACATGAGTATAACAATCATTGAACAGCTAATATGCACATGAATTATAAATCTAGTATGGTTAGCTTCATTATTTCCTTTTTAAATATCTTAACGTCGTGTATAATTCGTAAATGAATAGGTAGAATGTTGAACAGTTTTGATGCATCATATAATGGGCTATTTCGAACAATTATGTATCCATGGTGAATGAAAACAGAATAAGATTAAACTCCAAAATGTATTGTTCCATAAAATTTCAATACCAAGAAACTTTTTTGAAGAATTTTCAAATTATCAATTCTAAAATGTAACCCTTTGTACCACTTTTTATACTATTGATTGTGAAAATGACCATATATATAGTTAATCAACAGAACGTTTTATGAATCCTTGCCATTATATAATATAAATTAGCTTTGATATTTTTTTAAAATTGTAGGTAACAAAGGCAGTTATTTAATTTAAGGTGTAATTAAAATTTAGATCAAACTGAGATCTCATTGCATCGTTTATTTTGTTGGTGTGTGTGTGTATATTTGTGTTTGTATGTCTGTGCATTTGTGTGTGTGTTTGTATACATTTGTGTATGTATATGTGATAGTATGTGTATGTGTTTGTATGTTTGTAGGTCTACATAGTACATGTATGTATGTTGATGTGTCATGTGTTTGTGTGTGTATGTGTCTACAATAACATGACCAGCTTTCTGGCAGCTTTCCCACATGGAGATTTTAAATTCAGAACTAGAAATGCTGTGGCACACTAACTATTAAAAAAAAACACCAAAAACAAAACAACATATTTCTAGGGGACCCCCCCCCCCCCTCCAGCTGCCGTGCGGCCATACCCTTGCTTTCCACCCAAATTCTAGCTGTAAGAGTGTAGGTCTACCCTATTTTTTGAGGCATCGCATTTCCGATGTGACAGTTAACAAAATGCTTGTGTTTCAGATGTGACACTCTTGTTAACAACAATTCTTCATATAAAGAGAAAAGAGGTATTTAAATAAATGTTACTAAGTTCGTTTTTAACAGCAAGCAAAGAAACTTGTACGTGAATGTTGACTTGATTCTGCATGTCTACTATTAAATATTTCTTGGAAATTTTCACCTGTAAACAGACAAACTTAGAAACAAACTCCTTTTAATATTTGGTGTACATTTTGAGATAAAAAAAAGCAAAAATAAGAAGGAATTTGATACTTGACTACCAGTTCCCTATTGTGTTTTCAATGGCTACGCGCGAAAACAACAAGAAGTTTACCTACCCAACGCTAGGGGCGCCCTTCCCCATGTACGAAATTCAGCGTTTCATCGATCGCTGTACACAACCGGCGCAGTGTCCAGTCTTCCCCTTGTAGTGTCTTTGGTAAAACTTATTTCTTAAATAAATACATAAAGAATGCCTTTTTAGATCATACATGTATATTATGTTTTGTATAAAGAAATATTAGACATAGAAACCATTACGCTAAATATTATACGCTAAACATATTATACATGTTTGTTATTGCATTTTATTTAGAAAGAATATCTTAATAAAATGTAATAACAATCGCATATATAATAAATTCAATCATTTTAAGGGCTAACTAAAGTAACTAAACGTGTTTAACATTTAAATCTAATTTGCAGAGATTATAAATTGTTTTATAATATATTTCAAAGTTAAATCTTGCAAATAATCATGTTGATAGTTTCCGATGTTTCCTGACCCACATCTTGTTTCCTAATTGTTAACCTCCAACCGGTGTCAATGTTTCAATTATAATTAAGAACAAGGCTAACCTTGAATGGTTAATTATAAATATTGCGCGAGCTAAAATTTAGTTGTACAATATTATAATGATTCTAGCAAAAACAATATTTTTGATATATCAAGAAATAACAAAACAGATAATATTATAAGTATTATTACGATGAAGTCATCAAAATAATGCATAAATATTACACCAATCTTGCGCCATACAGCCATTTAGTTGGACTTAAATCCGACAGCCAGATGAGAAAACAGTCTCAAAGCCTGCAGCAGAGGAGGGGCCAACATTCTCAAGTTTTGCAGAGGGTGGGGCAACAGTTTCCACACAGACCTTCGGTTGCAATGTTGTTACTTGTTACTGCGCCATATACCCCCTTTTTTATGTTTTGAACAGCTTTCTTTCGCTTGTAGGCCTGCGACTGTGCATAATCATAATCTTGGGGTTTGACTTCCTATAATACAATGTCCACGCTGCACAGGTGGAAGTAAATATAATATCTAGTGGTATTACAAAAAGCTAAGCAAGTTGATCAAATGTAAAACGAACCTCCGTGATGGTGACTAAAAATCAACATATTCATGTGTGGTTGGCAATGACCTGTGTCGAAAGGCACACACAAGGGGCACCTGCTGTCAAAAAATTGTACCAGTACTTGAACTTTTACTAAGATTTTTGGGGCAATAAATGACGAACGAACGTCCGTGAGCACAACATTTCATAAGTTTGTTACAGTTAAATGACTTGCAGGAAATAACTCTATCTGGGATATGAGAGACATAACAATGTACTAACAACATCAAACGGTATCAACTTGCTGTGAGCGTTTAACATGGTAACATTATTAGAACAATGTTCATGATCGAACGTCCGTGAGCGAACGTCCGAGCGAACGTCCGTATTATAAATAGTTGTCAAAAGGCTTCGAAAATGCTTGATATAGCTTCTTGGTTAGCTGCTTGCCCGATAAAATTGCTGTACCAGTGTCTACGTGCAGATAAGCAGCCTCAGATTCGTAATTGGGACTACTCTTGCCGGACGTTCGTTTTCATCACGGACGTTCACGAAGATCAATTTTTGGCCCAAACCATACATTGCATTTGATAGATATTGTGGCCCTACTATGAGTCCATCAGACTGACCCCAGCAATTGATGACTAGGATGCAATTCACTTATAGCAGTGATGATAACACACGACAGAACGTCCGTGACGAAATCCAGTATAATTTCATACAAAAAAATGTTACTCCGCGAGCAGGAGTAGTTAGCCAACAATTGTTGTAGAATGTGTTCAGTGGGTTCAACCCTTAGTTTTGGAAATAGTTTTTGTTTTGACAACTAAGTAGAATTTTGGTTGTATGGATTTTAATGTATGTTCACGGACGTTCACTTATCATGGCCTTTCCTATTGAAATGTACCCTGATATCATATCAATGCCGCTCTTCCGCCAATTCTTATGTGATACATGCTCCAGAAATGTAAGATAGAGAATATGTGACATCACACCACAAAACGACCAATAAGTCGGGAAAAATGATTGTGCTAATTTGTACATGACAGTAAAGTAGAAGTCAATACCTTTAAAATGGTATATAATTTGTCATATTTGGACTAAGCGAACCCTCTCAAAATGAGCAGCAGAGATTTGGAACATGGCTGAATCAGTTTTCAAGTTAGGGAGAAAATGGGCCGTTTCAAAGATCGGCGTCCATTCAAGCACTGTAATCTGATCATATTTATTTGATTAAAAATCATATTTAAACATGATTTCTGATGCTCAAAATTTCACAAAAGGTAGATTATGATACCCTCATTCAGGAAATACCAAAATCCTGAATTTCATATTTTAAACAAAATTTGGCTATATCAGCTCATAACAGACAAAGTACCTCAGCGACATAACGGTCGTTTTGTGGTGTAAGGTCACATATAGACATTAATGCCTCTAAAGTTGATTAATATTTTTTTAAATCAGGTTTAAAAATTCATTATTTTGTGGAAAATGACAATTTATGCTATTTTTCCACCTTTGAGGTCCTGTGGCATGAAACCGAATGTTTAAAATGATATACAACTATATATTTTCTGAAAGCCTTAATAATACTATTTAATATGAGACCAAAAACAGGTATATCGGAGTTAATGGCGAGACACAGCAAATTATAGAAGCGCTCAAGGTCTGGAAATTGCCAAAAGTGCATATTTCAAAAATCTGACCCATATACGTCTGTGGTTATAACACATATATTGTACATGAATATCATGTGCGCTGTTAGCATGTTAGTAATTGGAATTTGTTTATAATGCGTTACATGTATATAATCAAAATTCGGGTCTAGTACAAGACTGGGGCGAAGTTATTTGATGCAATATGTTATTTGTGAAAGAGCAGCTATTCTAGGATCATACTGAAATGTTATACTTGTTTGTAACAATTTTAGTTTTATCACAAACATTACTATTGGAAAATTATGGCAAAATTAATTACCCATGCAGGCAGAATAACAAGATGTTCCCTAAATTGGTATTTACAATTTCTTTTACCAGATGGATGGAAAATGGTGGGCGATACATTTCAAACAAGACATTTAAGGTAAATCCTGATATTTTGATGTACTATTTTTTCATTTAAAAGAAAATAGTAGCACAACATGCAAACAATAATTTAGCATAAGACTTAATTCCCCCTTAAACAACTAATCATAATTTCTTAATCTAAAAGTTTGTAACATTTCTGCTTGGAAACATTTTGTGATAGTTATAATGAACATTATATCACATATGTTAAATCAGAGATATCCAACATTTCCTGGCTGAATGAGCATAGATTAAAGACAGCGTGACCCAATTTAAAAAGTCATAATAACCTGCGCATGCCTGAACATTGTTGTGAAACAGCGTCGTGGTTAAATACTGAAACATTTGTTTTTAATGCATTTATTATAATTATCAATAGGTGCAACATTTATAAATTCTCAATAAACTGCAGCAATGATTTTGAAATATCACCATTTTGTATTTTATTTGCGCTCAGTCAACTATGAAAAAATGGTTACATCTTGTACTATAACTATTATATACACGTTCATGCCGAAAATCCTTCAAACGTTACTGGTTATGGATTATAAGGAGTTGTTTAGCATAATAAGGGGCCCATTTTTGTCTTACATTTAATTCAAACACACTTAAGAGAAAGAATACTTTTGGTCAAACATAATCAACGCATTTAAATCATGTTATGTCGTCATTAAAAACTAAGTTAGAATTCAATGATGCTTGAATGGCAGTAGAGCATACAAACAGTTAAGTTACAGGACTGATTTCATTCAAAAGGCAGCTGTTAACACAAAAAGTTGTCCTCCAGACACCTCATGATCCAACATAGTTTTTTCTATCATGAAACAAGTGTGAATGTGATGTTTGGTTAAAATAAATATTCAATAATAATTAAACAAATGTTACAACCATTTAGGTAAATTTAAAAAATGTGTATTATGTAATATTCTCTAAAATTATTGATTAAAAGTTGTCTCCTATACATCAATTCCGATGGGAAATGTTAATAGATATTTCAGTTGTTTCTTATCCAATATTGACAGAACAAAGTTGATTGTGTCTTGAAAGTTGTGTACTCTTTGAAATTGTAAACTTTGTTTGTTACTACCTCATGAAAATGTGTATTTCTCGAAGCACCCTCTTAACTAAAAGTGAAAGTGAAAAGTTAACAGTTAAAAAACAAAGTAAAAATACATACAAGTCATCCCCAGGCTAATGTTTTATTAACAGATAATTAAAATGCCAGATGGTCTTCAAGTATGACATCTGCGAAAGATGCTGACGTACACTATTCATGACGGATTAATCCCATTTTCATTGATCACATACTCTTTCGCAGGCTGTTCCAGGGGGCGACCCCAGTGTGGATGAACGTCTTTTGATGAGGTGGAACATGCAAGAACATGACTCTGCACTGGTTTGACAACTCTGATATCTTACGACGTTGTTGGGATCTTATTTACATGTGCAAAAACAGGCAAATTGTTGATTAAATGTACAATTCTGTCATAACCGGGTAATGTGCGAAAATGCAAAGTGACATTTGCTAGCTGATTGCACTGACTTTGTACACAATTTAAATTATTCACATGATAATAATACATCTGAACACTTCCATCATACATATCTTTATAACGGAAGAGACATTCGTAAACCGAAAGCTGTCCAATGCTTTTATCGGTAATACGAATGCAATTAGTATGTGATAACCGCTATTTAGAGTTATTAGAGTATTTAGAGTAAGTTTTGAGGATTCTTAAAATGTTACTATGTCTTAAAGGTGCACCTGTTAAGTGTCAGATATTGCCCAAAATTACATTTGAGACTTCCATCCTATACCAAAATCATAGTAAGAAATTTCGAATGATGTGTGAAAGTTTCATTGAAAAAGAACACTGCTTTCCTGGTTAAAAAGGCGAAAATTTGCGTCAGCTTTTACAACAAATTACTGTATAACGTGTATGAGGTTTATGACCGTTCATTAACGCTCTTGAGCTAAATGATTATCAATGATAGATATCGTCATACTAAAGGGGCATTTAAAAAAATATATATTATTCATCTCTTACCATAAGCCAAACACGGTAGAAGAGAAATGTGGAAGCTCAAAGTAATTTTCATGGAGTTAGACACTATAATACTGGTTCCACTTTAAAGAATGTTAAGTTGAGGAAGCTTGTTTTTTTTTAGAGAGATTGATAGGCACAAAATAGATTAGTCTGCATTTTCTTTATAAGAGCTGTCTATAACAATAATAATAATTATAATTATAATACTACTACTACTAATAATAATAATACTAATAATGTAATTTGTTAAAGCGCTCATTTGCGTTTTCAGCACATTTGGTTCACAGAAGAAACATTTACATAGACAAGTATAAATTTTGATATACCAAAAAAAAACGTTCATATGATCGATATGATGGAATGTAGGATTGGAATTAACGCCATAGTATACAAAACAATTATTCTTAATTGACAAGCCCTGAACACTAATTGTGCTTTTTTAAAGAGAAGTTCGGTGCCAATCATGCATTTAAAATGTTAGCAAGGGCGCTACAATGCAGATAATGGTAGTGGACCATCTATAAAAGTATACCAATGTGAATACATTAAAAATGCGTTAACAAATCTTATCAAAAATATGTGCGATAAATGTTGAAAGACACTCTTATTACTCGAATACCCGTTATGTCCCTATAAATAGTGTCAGTACTCAATTAATATTATCCATAGGACATATGTACGAAAGCATATGACTGATGAAGTTCTCTATGACCGTTTCATGTGGGTGCACATTATATGGGAATAGCATCGCTTTCGTCATATCCCACGCTTCGATGAGCGCTATACGAGGGTCAGACGCGATAATCCTGCGCATGCTCTGATCCATTCGCCACATCCACCACTCTCCACTGGCTGTGATATGAAAGACGTTGTTGTATTCTCGCGCCGTCATGGACTTGATTATCACCAGCGCGTCCGGGATTCTGTGCAATAGTCTGTATATTGCACTCTTCACGACGCGCAGACGCGCATCGTAGAATTCAAGATCATGGTATACGAAGTGCGCGCCGGTTGTCATTACCACCACGACCATGTCCGAACCACCCAAAGCCGGTTCGCTACGGATTGCATCAAGCCGCGTGGCGGCATCCATGATGTTTGACCGGTTGAACCAATTTGAACCACCTATCGGGAAACCGTGGAAGTTGAAGCGGATTTGTATGCCGTTGACGTCATCGCGCGCCCAGCGTGGTCCGCTGCGCTCTTCCGATTCGTGTAGAAATCGCGTGCGCGCGCTCGTTATCCGGTTCCCCAGCATGTTCGTGAGCATCGTGTAAATCTGCCGCCCGCTCGAGTCGCCGATCATATGAATCGTCGTGTTTCGGAGACACTCGGTAATGTTCGGCGGCGTCCAGTGACGTCGGATGTGGCATTGGTGTGAGTACCATGTGTCGTGGTAGAAGTAGCCCGAAGGAGCGTTCGTGCCGATGTGCTGACCGGGGCGGCATGGAGGAAGGTTCTTTCTCTGCCATGGGAATTCGGTGTGAGCTAGGTTCATACCGCGATCGGTATCTGCAAACAGAACAAAATAAAGTAAACGATAGTTAAATATTATTTTGAGTGGTATGCTAATTTATATTAGACGTATTATTCATAGTGTATGTCAATGTGTTGGGGGTACGGTTTCAATACATTATTTTCTTATTTATACACTGCAACAAGAACCTACTAAATTATTTTTGTTTACGGATACTGGATGCTATATATAGACTATTGTTTTAAAGTGTATTTTTTGTTTTATTAAGAGGGCAATCTACTATGTCTACCACCCCGCACAGGAGGCGTGTAACGCCCTATATTATGTGAATGCAACCCCCCACCTATACGCATGACTGTCGAAAACTGTGGCGTCAGTTTAATACTATAGAGCGCGCAATCAAACATGTGTGATGTGGTAATATTTGGTAATATATTGGCGCCCTCTGAAACAGAATTCGGATCTGAGCTATAGCAAGTCGTGCGTAGCCAAAATGCATAATCAATCGCCGAATCGGATCGGATCGGATCGGACACTAAGCTTAATTAGCCAATCTCACCTTGACCATCCGGGACTTGAACACGAATTTCGTCGACATTTCGACTTGGAATGGGTTCCCGATATCTGAAAAGAAAAGAAATTATTTAACCTAGTGTATCCACGTGTATCAAGTGTATCCACTTGATTTCACTTGCTATTATTTTTTATGGAATGGTTAATACCAACATTTAATGAGAAATGTTTTACATAAAATACAAACAAAAATGTAATATATATTAATAATCCGCTATAAGGTAACCATAAGTGTTGGGATAATTTCCCCCGTTTACCTAGTTAAACGCGTATAAGTATGGTTACAAAACAGAGGGGAAGCAAATGGTGTATGTATGTTAAAGTTGCACCTGTAAAGTGCCAGATATTGCCCAAATATACCAAATTCATTGTAAGATATGTCCAAATGATGTGTGAAGGTTTCATTGAAAAAGAACACTGCTTCCTGGTAAAAAAAAACACGAAAATATGCGTCAGCTTTTACAACCGCGAATTACTGTATGACGTCTGTGAGGTTTATGACCGTTCATTAACGCTCTTGAACTGAATGATAGATATCGTCATACTAAAGGGCGATTTGACAAAATCTAACCCTATTTTATTCTTCTCTTACCATAAGGTAAACAACACGGTAGAAGAGAAACGAGGAAGCTCTAAGTCATGTAAGTAATAGTAAGACACTTTACAGGCATCCCTTTAAACAACGTATAAAGTTGCTTTTGAGACCACAGTTAGTCACCACACATAATATAACATATTATTTTCATGAATTTTGGTCCGGAGCGATGTTTCACTCAGGAAGGAATAATAGTGCAGACAAAGGGAAACATGATATAATTATAATAATCATTGGCGATTGTCTTGTTGCAGATTCATCATTTTAAAATCAATATCAGTCTTTGCACACGAATCAATTCAAATACTTGTCTTAAAACACAACTTATGGGGTAATTATGGATACAGCAAGAAAAGAGGGAGATGTGGGTGAGGCAAAAACTATCGTTATAATCTTGAAAGATCGTCTTGATCAGAGTTTTATATGCAGATTCATCGGTGTTCGAACACATCATATCTATGCCAAGATTGCCAATATTTTATTCAGAATGGGTTAGCCTTTAGGGATGATAATTAAATCTATAATTTAGATATGATTTAGCGGACGAAAGAATCAACTGTTAATAGGAAAACCGTCGTCATAATCCTGAAGGATGGTCTTGATCAGAGATTTATTGGCAGGTTCATTGGTTTTTGACCACATCTCTACCCATATTGCGAATATTATATTCAGAATGGGTCAGGGATGATAAAGAAAAAGATGGGGAATACAATTCAGACAGCAGAAAGGAAACAATCACCTGTTGTTAGGAAAGCCGTCATCGTAATCCTGAAGGATGGTCTTGATCAGAGTTTTAGTCGCAGGTTCGTCGCTCTGCGACCACCGCCAGTCCTTGCACGACATTTCCATGTGCCTGGGAGGTTGACAGTACCACGGTACGCCACTGGGTGTGGTGAACTTGCACGTCGGCCCAAACTAAAGGTGAGATAGATATTGAATTGTCTTAACTTGTTCTCCTACATCATTTGAATTATGTTTACAAACACAGCACGGAACATCCAGTCCTTGAACGACAGATCCTGTTTCCATTTCTGGAAGGTTGTCAGTACCAGGGTACACCAATGAGCGTGGTGAACATGGTGAAGTTGCACATCGGCCTAAATCGTATGTGATCAAAACAGAGATACATCTCCGTTTTCGTTTGTCTAAGGTTTATTCACAAGGAATCACTTGCATTATGTTTTCATAATGCAAGTGATAACACAACATGGGCACCTCACACCTTGAGCGACAGATCATGTTTCCATATCTGGAGGGTTCTCAGTACCAGGGTACGTCACTGGGCGTGGTGAAGTATATTGGTCCAAACTGTATATTATTAAGACAAATCATTTGTAAAATTAAGATTTTTAAATAAATTGTTTGCTTACATACATAATTGTAACTTTAATAATACTGAAAACAATCTCATAACGTCTTCAAAGACGACTAATAAATACTTGAAAACTCCCCCCCCCCCCCCCCCCCCCCATTCCTCACTGAAAGCCCTACTACGCCCACAGGTTTTCAGTCGGTTCAGCTCAGTATATGTTGCTTCAGGACCCCTGTTTGGCCGGTCAAGAGCCAGTTGGAGATAATTCGAGGCCGATTCAGCACGTTGAATCGGCTTCGACTGAACGAAACCGACTCTAGCCTGACTGAAGACCAGTCAGATTAGATCGAGTCGGCTCTGTGCGCAGAGGGCTTTACATGTTGCATGTTACCTTCCTTTAGACCCTCTCTGCAAGCCTGCCTGGGCTCCATACAGTAAAGGATGCTACAAATTCTATGCCCTTTCTCTCCAACCCCCCCCCCCCCCCCCCTCACTTCATACCGCCCCTTCCATCACATACTGCCTGGTACATAACACACATATATTTGTACATGCTGTTCAGATTTGTTACGTTTACGAGGAACAATCCTCTATATTATTTATAACTCTGTCAGTTTGTTTGTATATATATAGCCACGGGCGTCGATCTGTCATTGATACCCATTGATCAGGGGGGGATGATCCATTCATCCATCCCCCCCTGATGAATGGGTATTACGTAAGTATCGACGCCCATGTATATAGCTAATTACAAATGATCATGTCGATGTTAACAAAACTTTATCTCTGATATTTTTTCATAGGTACCATGATGCTCAAACATGTCCTGGATTTCTGTGAGAAGGATGGAAAGATTGACAACATCTACTTGTGAGTATTCTTAAAATGTAATTTGTATTAAGTATACAGTGGAACCTCGTTATAAGGCATCTGTCATGACAATGTAATTTTACTGGTACATGGTCTTTATATTCTTTATTTTCACCCTTTTACCCGATATAGAACAAAATATCTGATGAAACAAGACATTTCGTATTTTTAATCTTAGCAATCATCACGCGGTTCCACTGTAGCATAAAACATGATCTGTTGATGTCTCATGTGAAGAATAGTTCAACATTTTAAACTAAAAACTCAATAAAAATACTTGCCTCCCAAATTGTAAGATGCCTTTTTTCAGTGTTGTGACCTGACTGACATTCCTGAAGTTAGACTCAATCATGGGGGTCATAAGCAGGGAGTAGTCTGTAGCGTCCACCATTCTTGTTGGGTCATGGTTTACTTTTAGCCCTCCGCACACAGAGCTGACTCGACCCAATCCGACTGGTTTTCAGTCAGTTCCGCTCAGTTTACTTTTCCTCGGGACTCCTGTGTTGCCGGTCAAGAGCCAGTCGCAGATCATTTGAGGCCAATCAAACATGTTGAATCGGCTACGACTGAGCGAAACCAACTCTAGCCTGACTGATTGGGTCGAGTCGGTTCTGTGTGCGGAGGGCTTTAGATGTCTGGATGTAGCGCAGCACTGCCTTCACCCTCTTTCAAGTGTTAGATTTATGTTACCAAGCCAAGTCTTTCCCATTTGTTTGTTTGATTTATTATGATCTAGCTTTTGCCAAATTTCCCTGTCAAGCTACTTTATAATTTTTGTTTAAATGGTACATTCAAACCTGTCATAGTGCATACTTGCCAACCATTCCGTTTTTAACGGAACTGTTCAGTTTTTCAAGTTTGTCAATAATACTATTTGTATACTAAAATGTATTTGTATAATTATTTAACTTTAAATTTACCTATAAAATAAAAGCATCATAGGGTTTCACAACATGCAGAAACTTATAAGCTTCAGCGGCTTTGCCCCTAGAACCCCCACCATGAGTGTTATCCCCTGCACCCCCACTAGGGGCCCTACGCTACGGCGGGTCCCTGGACCCCCTTCCAATGTGCGTTCAGTTTTCTGACATTTCAAATGTTGGCAAGTATGCATAGTGGCTACCTATTGATTGCAGCTAACTTCGATAAAGCGGCCACCAAGTGTGACCCCCTGCAGGGAAAAACTGTTATAAGTCTATATTGTCTTGTTTTGCTAAGGTGGTCACTATGAATGGCCAATTTATAAGCATGCAATGAGAATATTTTCCTAAATGGCAGATGCTTTCCAACTGGTTTAGCAGTTAATTTGATAAAGATTATTAAGGTTATGTTCTTTTCTCCTTGATTTTGCAGACATGTTCAGATCAACAACGACTCTGCCATCGACTTCTACAAGAAGTTTGAGTTTGAGATCATCGAGACGAAGGAGCATTACTACAAGCGCATTGAGCCCGCTGACGCACACGTCCTGCAGAAGACGCTACGGAAGAAAGGAAACGATGCGTTGGGGATCCAGGCTTCTACGTGAGAATGCAATGCTCATCCTTACATCAGTTCAGGATCGCATCCTGATCCTGGATATGGTGGACAGTTTCTAAATCTTGGATAATATTTGACTGTTGTGAGCCTTATCGAGAGAATGCAGCGCTCCGATTAGCAATGCTCATCGTTTCATGATGACATCTTGGATACTGTGGACAGCATTAAACTCTTGAATGATATTTTGACTATTTACGAACTTTTATTACGACACTAAGACTATTTATGGAAGAAGGTAAACGTGACTCTGATAGGGATGAAGGGTTCTGTGTTGGTATAAATTGTTCTTTGTGTGAACAGTTTACAAATGTATGAACCCTTTCAAACTCTTAAATAATATTTGACTGGTTCTGAGCCCAAGTAGGACACTGGCTATTAAAGGAAGAATGGTAGTCTGGTCTTATATGTGACTGGCTATAGCAAAACCCTGCACTTGTTGGTAAAAATCAAAATGTAGATTATCATACCATTATAAAGGCCTCATTACAAGCTTTCTTTTGGTGCTTTGTTCTAAAGATTTGGTCAATAATTGGCGAAGACATGATTGTTTCAATTTTACAATCATAAGTCTTATACACACAGTATGAGCACTTAAAATGCCCATTTCCTCAAAACATGAATTACCGACAAGTGCAGGGTTTTGCTATACATTTAGCTGGTCACATATGGTTCCTTGTGTGAAGAGTTTATAAAGTTTTGAACCACTTTTAAGTCTTCATCATGAGAGTTCAATCTGACAGATTTAAGCTCTTGTATAGTACTAGAAGGATGTTTTGGTGACATTGGTCATTTTGTGTGAGCCTCTACTATCAAAATGAAATGCAACAACTACAGGACGTAGAGTGGAAATTTAGAAAAACGCAAAGGCTATGTATACATCTTTGCTCACTCAACTATTATGTAGCCTACATTGTAGATGTTTATCGATTTCACATTTTCTTATGTGCAGAGCAATTCTATATTGACATGTTTTTCTAATACCTTGGACAAAAGTCCAGTTTGAAAATTGCAATTGGTTTCAACTGGTTTCAGATTTAATTGGATTGCAATTGGTTCCAGTTGAAACCAGTTGCTGATACAAAACTTTCCAGTTGGGAGATGTATTTCCAGATGTACACTTCAAATTGTACCCCTTGGAAACATTTGAAACTAAACTGGGTCACTTATCACTTCTTCAGAGCGACACACATTAAAATCCAAAGCATAAAAATAAATCATAATTGGGCATAGCTTAGCTATAATATTCCTCAGCAAGCACATCTAAACAAAATTATGTTTGATTTAGTCAACAAAGAATAAAATAAGGTGAAATCGCAGGAGGTAATTTTTCAAAAATTACAGAAACTTCCCCCGCTCGGTACGGACAATAGCCAGTCTGGTGGTTACATAACCCGGCTTTGATGTTGAATGAATAGCTATTGAAAGTTCTGAATAGACCGCCTTTCGTGGAGGTTCGCAGCGAGCAGTTTCTGTGATTTTTGTAAAGTGACCTGTAGCGATTCCATCGCATTTTTCTCTTTTATGGCAAAAGCAACCTTTCAATTTTTCAGATATGCTTCATAAGGAGAATGATAGCTTATCTGTGTCTATATATGATTCAATTTGATGCTATGGATTTTAGTGAGCGTCGCTCTGAAGAAGTGATAAGTTTCTTTTGGAGCCCAGTTTAGTATGAGAGGAACAGACAATATGGCTTTAAATTTAAATGACATAGAAACGTCAAGGAATAAACAAGTTGTGACCTTTTGTCTGAAATGGACGGAATTACCTAAGTTCAGATTGTCTTAAAAATTTGGCTCCCTCTCTTATTTGACTGTGTTGTTTGTTCGGGTACAATACATATGGAAAAGGTCTGATCAGACGTCCCAGTCAAATGGGGGACGGCACTATATTTGAAGTGAAAGTCTTAATTTTGGTAATTCCGTAATTTTTTTGTCCACCATTTTGAACAAACAGTCATAACTTTCTTCTTTCTTGACCGATTTAACTCAAACCGATACGTATTATTCCTACAAATCAGCTTATTATAGTAAAAATAAGAATTTACCTCGGTTTCATTGTCCTCATTTCATTGGCTCAACGTTAGCAGTGGCTCGGGCACCAACAATTTATGCTAGGGCACCATAAAAAGTAATGCTTCAGCAATTTGTACATTTATACTGTGTAGGCAGCAAGTACAAAATAAGAGTGGCACAAATGTATTTGTTTATATTAAAATCATTTACAGGAAACATGTATGTTGGTGACTTATAGATAATTGTTTTTGTATTCTTTTCTTTTCTTTATTTTGGGCCACCAAAAATTCCATTCAGGCCTCTAACAATGGGAAATTTAAGATTTTTGTGTCCCAAATGGCCAGGAGAAAAAACGATGATGTGGAGCACTGTTCAAAGTGTTCTCTTGCATTGTCAGATCAAACTACTTCATAGGGCAGGGGCAGTTGAGGGAGCAGCTGATTGTGCAGAAATTGTGTTTTTTAATGACAGCATTTTATCATAGAATTTAATGATCTTGAGATCTTGAGATGAAACTATATACACTGGAAGAAAACCAACAAGTTAGTAATCTTCTCATCTACCCTTTCTAAACCATGTGGAATCAGAAATCGAGCAGGTCTCGTAAGACAGTGTTTTTGTTTGTATTAATTTTGATTAAGATGCTTGTTCAGATGTGAGAGTTTTGTAAGAAATTACATTATTTTGTTACAAAAGACATTAAAGGGGACCAGCAGGCAAAGAACAACACAGTATTATATGTTCTGGTACCATTTTGTGATATCAAATAGATACCCACCATTTTGCAAAGGGTTGTGTAATTCATAAACAAAGCAATTAATTTCCACCACTTACGGAACCACTAATATTTCCTGTTTCCATACGGGTCAACCATTTGCGAGTGCGCCAATGCTATTCACGCGTACATTTGTAGACAATAGATTCCCGGGAGATTCGTTCGCTCTGCACACATTAGTCTTCGCAATTCAGACCGCATGAACGTATGCTTTAGAATGGTGATGCGTTTTCCAATTATATATCTTTTCTGGAAACATATTTTTGTGAACTTGTTGATGGAATGGAATACTAAAGCTGTTACCTTTCTTTAATAAGAATATTATCTTTGGGTGGTGGTACCCTTTAACATTCACTGAGATCTAGGATAAATATTTCTGATTTTCCCATTTCAAATCATAATATATACAAAAAATATTGTGAGATTATTCCTCACATGATTTGTCCATATTTCTTTTGAGCTTGAACAATTTGATTTTGAATAAATGCCCCATTCATGTAGTTTGATGTGTTTGGAAACAGATTAGATTTTGTTAAAATCATAATTTATTTCATGGAATCCCTGATCTCTAAATGTTAATATTAGTGAACCTACAAAGAGTTGAAATTCATTTTTTTTTATAGCCGAGAATAAAGTGTACAATTATAATCAAAGGAATTTTAAGCTTTTATTGTCTTCGTTCTTTACTTGTTTGATGAGATCCATTAACTTTGTAAAATTCAACCAAATTGCTCGGAGCTATCACATTTATCTTGAACCATGATGTTTGGCTTATGGTAAGAGAAGATTGAAATAGGTTTTTATTAATTATGAAGATATTTATGATTTATTGAAAAACATTCCAGAATTTTAATTGGTTTTAGGAGATAAAACCTGACCACAATTTTCAATTTTCCACTCGTTATGAGTTGTTTCCTTCTCTATGAAACTATCCCACATTCAGTTGAATCATTTGATGATATTGGTATATGTTTGAAGTCTCAAATATCACTTTTGGAAGGAACTAATGAAGTTAATGGATCACTTTTAGTAGAAAACATTGCTATACACAGTGAAACCTCGTTATAACGAGCACATATGGCCCATTGATTTGTCCTTGTCATATGAGATATCTCGTTTTTTTAGGGCTTTAAATAATCAATTAATAATTTGTTATGAAGGTTTCACTGTATACAGTAAAACCTCATTTTAATGAACACTGTTGTTCCACTGAATTTCCCTCATTATATCAGATATCTCGCATCAGAGCTTTAAAAACAATATAATACAAAGAACATGGACCTGTTAAATTATCCAGCTTTATCTGGTACATTAACCTTGTAATAACAGAGTTTGTTATAAAGAGGTTCCATTGTACAGTAAAACCTCATTATAATGAGCACCTTTGGTCCACTGAATTTAACTTGTTATATCAGAAATCTTGTTGTATCAGGGCCTACAAGTGATAAATATGTGGAACCTAGACCTGTGAAACTTCCTCGCTTTATTGGGTACCTCTTTCTTACAGAACTTGTTATAATGCGGTGAGTTCACTGAATTTACCTCATTATATTAAATATAGGTTTTCCCGCTCAATTTTGCACTTTTTTCAATCAAATTCATTTAGGTTCATTCAAAATCGCGCGTTGCTGTGTAATCGTTGGTATCGGTCTTCCAAATTCCGAGTAAGTGCATGCGAATTCATGCATACGCACACGCTTTCGTGAATAGGCACAGAAGTTCATTTATGGGCATTCGAATTTGCGAATGTGCAGCCAACTGTCAACGGCCTTTCGCGAATTTGAATGACCATTGATGAAAAGGTATGCACTTTGTGCAAATTCACCTGCTCCTACGTGATTTTGAACGACTATTTACGAATTCGAATGCTGCTTTGGTACGGCGATCGCAAATCGCGCGAATTCGTTTGCTCCTATTATCAATTTGATTGACACAATCGCGAAATTGAGTGGGAAAACCTATATTAGGGCTTAAAAACAAAACAGTACAAAGAAACTGGACCTGTTTAATTACCTCACTATATCAGGTACCTTGTTATAACAGAGTTTGTTATAAAGAGGTTCCACTGTACAGTAAGATCTCATTATAATGAGCACATTGGGTCCACTGATTTAACTTGTTGTATGTGATATAATATATACTGTAGAACTTAGACCTGTGAAACTTCCTCGCTTTGTTAGGTACCTCGTTTTAAAATTTGTTAGAAACGGTTCCACTGAACAGTGTAACCTCATTATATTGAGCACATCGGGTGCAACTGCATTTGATTTTCCTCGTTATTTCATAAATCTGTTTGTATCATGGCTTACATATAATAAATACCTGTGAAAGTACCTCACTATAGCTCATTATAAAGAGGCTCCACTGTAATTGTAAGTGTGGATTAAGGCAATCGTCTCCTTTTCAGAATATGATATCAATACAACTTTTTGTAACGGCACAAATCAACCAAACCACACACACACACACACACATTCACAAATATACAGTCCGTGTTTTTGCCTTAAAGGACAACATTATACAATCTAGGGGTAGGGTGGGTACCCTATGGAGAGCAGCCATCCATGACCACTCCTCATCCTCAAATACGTCATGAAATATGACAAACATACCTCTATCCCAGATATGCCAACCCTCCAGTATTTTCAGGGAGGCTCCATGATTTTGTTATTCTTTTGTTTAAATACATCACTACTCCCTTGATTTAATAAAAAAAGAGTATTCCCATTGTTCTGTATGAAATTAACCCATTCAGGACTACCTGACTTTGCTATAACATGTGATCTCCATAGACCCCAGCCCGAGTATTTTCGGAACCAGTCCTGAATGCATTAATAGAGACTTGATTTCTTACCGAATCCTCCCTTTTAAAGCTGAATGTCAAGGTGGTTGACATCTCTGATCTCCAAGGGGTCACAATAAGGATCTGGGAAATTTATATTGTTTTGTCCTTGGTTGTAAAGCTATGAAAACCAACACTCTCAAGCAAACACAAAGACACAGGTAATTCTCGCTTCATACACGCACAAACTAGTAAAATATTCACAATCACACTTGTACATATTTACAAATCAACACAAATTGGTCGATAGGCATGATTTGAAACGAAACAAAGATTTATTCTTGCCTTTTACATTTTACACGCAGGAGATAGCTAGGGTATTGCATACGTAAATATATTACTACTAAACAGATCAAAATATTGTTCTCAGTAATTAATGGTATGGAACATGTATTTAGTCATGAATTTGCCTACCAAAGTAAAATAAATGTATCAGACTTGGTTCGGATTGGAGTTGAAACTCCAAAGTTCACAAAGTACATTGGATCGGTAATTATTTAATCTAATTTGTTTATTTTTATGTTATTGTATAAGCTAGACTAAATGATCCGTGTATACAGTTATATACAAATCTACATGCACATTATAAGTAGTAAAATTGAGCATGAAAACTGTTATGTATGAATTGAATGTACAGAATACAATTTAACCCTACAAGAAGGATCACTACTTGAAACGATATATGAAACCACTTTATAAATTACTAAAATAATGCGTATTACAACAGTTACTCAAATGAGGTATTTATTATACTAGTCTAAGAACATCCTGCTTATTGTGAGATCGTTTAACATTTCATGAGTGATAATCCAAAATAATAAGTTACCAGGATTTTTTTTTGGTATTAGCACTGGTATTATATTAACAGTTACATTATCAGTATCATAGCATTATTAATATATATGGTAATTACAAATAAGCATTTGAAATATGAGTATATAACAAAGGTCAGTACAATTCAGTCTGCACTGTCTTTATACCTGAAGAACAAAAAGAAAGATAACCTAACAAAATACTTTAAGAGATGCAGTGTAAAACATTTCAAACAACTCTTCATTCAAGTCTTCGAATCTGATCAGTGTTTTTGTCATATGATGGCTGACCTGCGACATTTATATCATTCTTCATTCATTTATTTATTTCTTCAGTTGTAAAAGGTACAATAATTATATACATGGTAAAATGTGACAGGAATTCACAAAATAAGACAATGGCTTGAGAGGGAAGTGAATCCCTATAGCTATTATAAACATGATAACACTACACAATATAACATACACGCTTAATTACTACAACATTACAATAAATTGACTACATTAAAGGGAAAACAAATAATAACAAAATAACTGAGCTTAACATAACGACAATCAAACAAACACCCCTCCCACCCCGAAAGAGTTAATTCAGCATGGTCATTAATCAATGGTAAAGTTATAATACATATGTATTATTATACTAATAATACACTGTCTAGAGTGCATTGTGTAAATTCATTGCACTCGAGGCTATGTTATCTGTGCGATGTGCACGAGGCAACGCCGAGTGCGCATGCGCACAGCTAACATAGCCGAGAGTCCATGCATTTACACAATGTACGATAATAAGACTGTTGTATTATTAGTTTTATAAAACTAAGCTCAACCACGGATTGTTTCATTTTGCTGGATTATTGAAAACAGACTCGTCACAATTAGTAACCCAGTCTATCTACTCTCTAGAGTGTGAATTTGTTAAGGAATTTACAAAATTAATCATCACTTCTGCACTCGCTTCACTGAGTTTGACTCTGGCAGCTCAGCAGATCAATCACAGTCGCCGAAAATCAGAAATTGTTCTCGTTAAAAGTGAGAATTATCAAAGAATTGTATGCATTCCCATTCCAAGACTTCCCAATATCAAACCACATACCATATAATTTACGAAATTGCACACATTTATTTACTACAGAACAGATAATTAACAAAATGAAGCAATTTCCATCATATTTGTATTACTTTCGCAAGATCGTCTTCGATCGAACTATGTAAACAAGCATTGTGACGTCACAGCCGTGCAAAAAGTTGCGCAACCAAAACGAGTAATGCATGGGGTTGCACCCTGTTTTGCACGGTCGTGCATGTTTGTGGAAATTTAATGAATAGTCACGTGACAGGATTTAACCAATCACGTTACAGAATTCACCAGAGCTGTTTTATAAAACTTTTCAGTGACGTACAAATTTCCCATAGACCACATAGTGCATGGCGATCGTGTGTACAAACTTCTCATTGAGAGCCGCCGCGGTGGAGTGCGCAACGTCAAATTCAGTCCGCTGCCAAGATGCCAACAAAATTACGTAAAAGTGAGAATAATGAAAGGGCTGCGTGCATTTCGATTCCCAAACTTAGCAATATCAAACCACTTTACCATGCAATTTACGAAACTGCCAACATGTATTTACTACAGATAATTTACAAAATGATGCATTTTCCATCTTTTTCATGATAGGTTTTGCGAGTCTTTCACCCGGCGTCTTTCATCGCGGCATGTAAACAATCAATTGTGACGTCACAGCCATGACGTCACAATTCTTGACACTCAATTCGGGTTCCTCCAAAAGTTCCTCCAAATAATCATCTTAAATGTTGCTTGTAAGTATCGGTTTCCATGGTGGTGTATATAATACGTGCGGTTTACGGGTACACCATGTGAGATGGGTGGATTGGTAAGTCCTGAAAAGGACTATGGTAGTCCTAGAAAGGACTGTTGGTGTAGTTCTGAAAAGAACTGTGGTATTCTTTCTAGGAGAATTCTAAAAAGAACTGTTTGTAGTCCTAGAAAGGACTGTTGGTAGTCCTATAAAGGACTGTTGGGATAGTCCTGAAAAAGACTTGGTATTCTTTCTAGGAGAGTCCTAAAAAGGACAATTGGTAGTCCTAGAAAGGACTGTTGTTAGTCCTAGAAAGGACTGTTGGGATAGTCCTGAAAAGGACTGTTGGTATTCTTTCTAGGAGAGTCCTAAAAAGGACAATTGGTAGTCCTAGAAAGGACTGTTGATAGTCCTAGAAAGGAATGTGGTATTGCGAGGAGAGGGTGGATGGTAGGAGGGACTCGACGTTTCGAATAGGTTGACTATCCGTCGTCAGGAGTGGGGATCTGTTGGCGTGCGCGGCTATACGGGTAGGGGTTGCGGACGCGGGTGACGTACTATCGATTGGGAGCGCTATCGGCGACGCGTTGTGTGTGCTGCCGACGCTGGCGGCGCTGTAATCTCTCGGCTCGCTGGTTGCGGACGTGGGTGACGCAAGGCTGCTCTGCGGGTGGAGGCGGTTGAAGTTCGACTGGCTGGCTGGCTGGCTGTTGACGTTGGGGGCGCTGTAATCTCTCGGCTCGCTGGTCGCGGATGCGGGTAACGCTAGGCTGTTCTGCGGGTAGCGGCGGGTGGTGTGCGGTTGGCTGGCTGGCTGGCTGTTGCATTGCGGTGTGCTGGTTGCGGATTTGAGTGGTGCTAGGCTGCTCGGTTTCCTCTGTGGGTGGCGGTGGGTGATGTGTGGCTGGTTGTGTAGGCTGTGTCGGCGGTCTATTTGTGTCCTTGTTGATGAGTGGTTTCCAGATGTCGCTGATGTATAATCCTGTATCTTGAGGTACTGTGTTGTGGCGGTGAATTTCGATGGCTTCTCGGATGCGGCGTGTGTTCCAATGTTTGATGGTGGTGATGAGTTAGCTGTCGTCCCATTGAATGACGTGTTCGTGCTGTTGTGCGTGCTTGACAATGGCTGATTTGTCCCAATCGCTGAGTCTGTAGCTAGTCTTGTGTTCCTTTAGTCGTGTTTCTAGATTTCTGCCCGTTTCCCCAATGTAGACTTGACTGCATTCGCATGGTATTCTGTAGACTCCTGCTTTCTTGTGAGGTGGATGCTTGTCCTTGTGAGTGTGGAGTGCCGAGTGGAGCTTGTTGGATGAGCTATGACGAACTTTGATGTCTGCTGTCTGAAGGATGCGTTGAATCTTGTGTGAGGCTGGTCCGATATATGGTAGAACAACTGTTTGTGTCGGTGGTGTAGCTACTGGTTGGTCTTCTTCAGTTGTGGCGACGGGCCTGCTGGTTGGAATGCTGGTCTTGATCTTGTTTCTTGGGTATTTGTTGATATCAGTGAGGGCGGTGGTGACGTGCTTGATTTCCTGTTGTAGATGGTCGGCATCGCTGAGTTGGTGGGCTCGGCGGATGAGGGTGTTGGGTACTGATTGAATAACTGCTGGATGGTGGAATGATCTGTATTGTAGGTATCTGTCGGTGTGTGTGGGCTTCCTGTAGACTTGGTGGGTGGGTTTACCGGATGGCGTTCTAGTGACGAGGACGTCGAGGAAGGGGATGCTGTTGTGTTCTTCGGTTTCCATGGTGAATTTGATGCTCGGGTGTTGTTGGTTGATGTGGGTGAGGAAGGTGTCCAAGTCGCCTCTGCTGTGTGGCCAGATGACAAATGTGTCGTCGACGTATCGAAGCCAGAGGGAAGGAGATTGTGAAGATGACTGTAGTGCTGTTGTTTCGAAGTGTTCCATGAAGATGTTGGCTATGACGGGTGAAAGTGGTGATCCCATGGCTGCGCCTTGTAGTTGTTTGTAGTAGTTGTCTCGCCATTTGAATGATGTGGAGTTGAGACAGAAGATGATGAGGTCGTGAATTTGGTCCGGTGTGAGTGCGGTTCTATCGGAGAGTGTGTCGTCAGCTTCGAGTCGATCTTTGACGATGCTGCAGGCTTCGGTGACAGGAACGCTGGTGAACAGGGATTCAACGTCAAAGCTGACCATGATGTCTGTATCTTGTATGGTTGTCTCGGAGAGAATGTCGATGAAATGCTTGGAGTTGTTGATGTGATGCTGTGACTGTCCTACAAGAGGCTGAAGAATTAATGTCAGGTGTCTGGCGGTGTTGTAGCATGGTGATCCTCGGGTTGAAATGATGGGACGAAGTGGGATGGTGGGTTTGTGGATCTTCGGCTGGCCAAATAGGATGGAGCAGGTAGCTGAAGATGAACGGCTGGCTGGCTGTTGACGCTGGCGGCGCTGTAATCTCTCGGTTCGCTGGTTGCGGACGTGGGTGACGCAAGGCTGCTCTGCGGGTGGAGGCGGTTGAAGTTCGACTGGCTGGCTGGCTGGCTGTTGACGTTGGCGGCGCTGTAATCTCTCGGCTCGCTGGTCGCGGATGCGGGTAACGCTAGGCTGTTCTGCGGGTAGCGGCGGGTGGTGTGCGGTTGGCTGGCTGGCTGGCTGTTGCATTGCGGTGTGCTGGTTGCGGATTTGAGTGGTGCTAGGCTGCTCGGTTTCCTCTGTGGGTGGCGGTGGGTGATGTGTGGCTGGTTGTGTAGGCTGTGTCGGCGGTCTATTTGTGTCCTTGTTGATGAGTGGTTTCCAGATGTCGCTGATGTATAATCCTGTATCTTGAGGTACTGTGTTGTGGCGGTGAATTTCGATGGCTTCTCGGATGCGGCGTGTGTTCCAATGTTTGATGGTGGTGATGAGTTAGCTGTCGTCCCATTGAATGACGTGTTCGTGCTGTTGTGCGTGCTTGACAATGGCTGATTTGTCCCAATCGCTGAGTCTGTAGCTAGTCTTGTGTTCCTTTAGTCGTGTTTCTAGATTTCTGCCCGTTTCCCCAATGTAGACTTGACTGCATTCGCATGGTATTCTGTAGACTCCTGCTTTCTTGTGAGGTGGATGCTTGTCCTTGTGAGTGTGGAGTGCCGAGTGGAGCTTGTTGGATGAGCTATGACGAACTTTGATGTCTGCTGTCTGAAGGATGCGTTGAATCTTGTGTGAGGCTGGTCCGATATATGGTAGAACAACTGTTTGTGTCGGTGGTGTAGCTACTAGTTGGTCTTCTTCAGTTGTGGCGACGGGCCTGCTGGTTGGAATGCTGGTCTTGATCTTGTTTCTTGGGTATTTGTTGATATCAGTGAGGGCGGTGGTGACGTGCTTGATTTCCTGTTGTAGATGGTCGGCATCGCTGAGTTGGTGGGCTCGGCGGATGAGGGTGTTGGGTACTGATTGAATAACTGCTGGATGGTGGAATGATCTGTAGTGTAGGTATCTGTCGGTGTGTGTGGACTTCCTGTAGACTTGGTGGGCGGGTTTACCGGATGGCGTTCTAGTGACGAGGACGTCGAGGAAGGGGATGCTGTTGTGTTCTTCGGTTTCCATGGTGAATTTGATGCTCGGGTGTTGTTGGTTGATGTGGGTGAGGAAGGTGTCCAAGTCGCCTCTGCTGTGTGGCCAGATGACAAATGTGTCGTCGACGTATCGAAGCCAGAGGGAAGGAGATTGTGAAGATGACTGTAGTGCTGTTGTTTCGAAGTGTTCCATGAAGATGTTGGCTATGACGGGTGAAAGTGGTGATCCCATGGCTGCGCCTTGTAGTTGTTTGTAGTAGTTGTCTCGCCATTTGAATGATGTGGAGTTGAGACAGAAGATGATGAGGTCGTGAATTTGGTCCGGTGTGAGTGCGGTTCTATCGGAGAATGTGTCGTCAGCTTCGAGTCGATCTTTGACGATGCTGCAGGCTTCGGTGACAGGAACGCTGGTGAACAGGGATTCAACGTCAAAGCTGACCATGATGTCTGTATCTTGTATGGTTGTCTCGGAGAGAATGTCGATGAAATGCTTGGAGTTGTTGATGTGATGCTGTGACTGTCCTACAAGAGGCTGAAGAATTGATGTCAGGTGTCTGGCGGTGTTGTAGCATGGTGATCCTCGGGTTGAAATGATGGGACGAAGTGGGATGGTGGGTTTGTGGATCTTCGGCTGGCCAAATAGGATGTAGCAGGTAGCTGAAGATGAACGGCTGGCTGGCTGTTGACGCTGGCGGCGCTGTAATCTCTCGGCTCGCTGGTTGCGGACGTGGGTGACGCAAGGCTGCTCTGCGGGTGGAGGCGGTTGAAGTTCGACTGGCTGGCTGGCTGGCTGTTGACGTTGGCGGCGCTGTAATCTCTCGGCTCGCTGGTCGCGGATGCGGGTAACGCTAGGCTGTTCTGCGGGTAGCGGCGGGTGGTGTGCGGTTGGCTGGCTGGCTGGCTGTTGCATTGCGGTGTGCTGGTTGCGGATTTGAGTGGTGCTAGGCTGCTCGGTTTCCTCTGTGGGTGGCGGTGGGTGATGTGTGGCTGGTTGTGTAGGCTGTGTCGGCGGTCTATTTGTGTCCTTGTTGATGAGTGGTTTCCAGATGTCGCTGATGTATAATCCTGTATCTTGAGGTACTGTGTTGTGGCGGTGAATTTCGATGGCTTCTCGGATGCGGCGTGTGTTCCAATGTTTGATGGTGGTGATGGGTTAGCTGTCGTCCCATTGAATGACGTGTTCGTGCTGTTGTGCGTGCTTGACAATGGCTGATTTGTCCCAATCGCTGAGTCTGTAGCTAGTCTTGTGTTCCTTTAGTCGTGTTTCTAGATTTCTGCCCGTTTCCCCAATGTAGACTTGACTGCATTCGCATGGTATTCTGTAGACTCCTGCTTTCTTGTGAGGTGGATGCTTGTCCTTGTGAGTGTGGAGTGCCGAGTGGAGCTTGTTGGATGAGCTATGACGAACTTTGATGTCTGCTGTCTGAAGGATGCGTTGAATCTTGTGTGAGGCTGGTCCGATATATGGTAGAACAACTGTTTGTGTCGGTGGTGTAGCTACTAGTTGGTCTTCTTCAGTTGTGGCGACGGGCCTGCTGGTTGGAATGCTGGTCTTGATCTTGTTTCTTGGGTATTTGTTGATATCAGTGAGGGCGGTGGTGACGTGCTTGATTTCCTGTTGTAGATGGTCGGCATCGCTGAGTTGGTGGGCTCGGCGGATGAGGGTGTTGGGTACTGATTGAATAACTGCTGGATGGTGGAATGATCTGTAGTGTAGGTATCTGTCGGTGTGTGTGGACTTCCTGTAGACTTGGTGGGCGGGTTTACCGGATGGCGTTCTAGTGACGAGGACGTCGAGGAAGGGGATGCTGTTGTGTTCTTCGGTTTCCATGGTGAATTTGATGCTCGGGTGTTGTTGGTTGATGTGGGTGAGGAAGGTGTCCAAGTCGCCTCTGCTGTGTGGCCAGATGACAAATGTGTCGTCGACGTATCGAAGCCAGAGGGAAGGAGATTGTGAAGATGACTGTAGTGCTGTTGTTTCGAAGTGTTCCATGAAGATGTTGGCTATGACGGGTGAAAGTGGTGATCCCATGGCTGCGCCTTGTAGTTGTTTGTAGTAGTTGTCTCGCCATTTGAATGATGTGGAGTTGAGACAGAAGATAATGAGGTCGTGAATTTGGTCCGGTGTGAGTGCGGTTCTATCGGAGAATGTGTCGTCAGCTTCGAGTCGATCTTTGACGATGCTGCAGGCTTCGGTGACAGGAACGCTGGTGAACAGGGATTCAACGTCAAAGCTGACCATGATGTCTGTATCTTGTATGGTTGTCTCGGAGAGAATGTCGATGAAATGCTTGGAGTTGTTGATGTGATGCTGTGACTGTCCTACAAGAGGCTGAAGAATTGATGTCAGGTGTCTGGCGGTGTTGTAGCATGGTGATCCTCGGGTTGAAATGATGGGACGAAGTGGGATGGTGGGTTTGTGGATCTTCGGCTGGCCAAATAGGATGGAGCAGGTAGCTGAAGATGAACGGCTGGCTGGCTGTTGACGCTGGCGGCGCTGTAATCTCTCGGCTCGCTGGTTGCGGACGTGGGTGACGCAAGGCTGCTCTGCGGGTGGAGGCGGTTGAAGTTCGACTGGCTGGCTGGCTGGCTGTTGACGTTGGCGGCGCTGTAATCTCTCGGCTCGCTGGTCGCGGATGCGGGTAACGCTAGGCTGTTCTGCGGGTAGCGGCGGGTGGTGTGCGGTTGGCTGGCTGGCTGGCTGTTGCATTGCGGTGTGCTGGTTGCGGATTTGAGTGGTGCTAGGCTGCTCGGTTTCCTCTGTGGGTGGCGGTGGGTGATGTGTGGCTGGTTGTGTAGGCTGTGTCGGCGGTCTATTTGTGTCCTTGTTGATGAGTGGTTTCCAGATGTCGCTGATGTATAATCCTGTATCTTGAGGTACTGTGTTGTGGCGGTGAATTTCGATGGCTTCTCGGATGCGGCGTGTGTTCCAATGTTTGATGGTGGTGATGGGTTAGCTGTCGTCCCATTGAATGACGTGTTCGTGCTGTTGTGCGTGCTTGACAATGGCTGATTTGTCCCAATCGCTGAGTCTGTAGCTAGTCTTGTGTTCCTTTAGTCGTGTTTCTAGATTTCTGCCCGTTTCCCCAATGTAGACTTGACTGCATTCGCATGGTATTCTGTAGACTCCTGCTTTCTTGTGAGGTGGATGCTTGTCCTTGTGAGTGTGGAGTGCCGAGTGGAGCTTGTTGGATGAGCTATGACGAACTTTGATGTCTGCTGTCTGAAGGATGCGTTGAATCTTGTGTGAGGCTGGTCCGATATATGGTAGAACAACTGTTTGTGTCGGTGGTGTAGCTACTGGTTGGTCTTCTTCAGTTGTGGCGACGGGCCTGCTGGTTGGAATGCTGGTCTTGATCTTGTTTCTTGGGTATTTGTTGATATCAGTGAGGGCGGTGGTGACGTGCTTGATTTCCTGTTGTAGATGGTCGGCATCGCTGAGTTGGTGGGCTCGGCGGATGAGGGTGTTGGGTACTGATTGAATAACTGCTGGATAGTGGAATGATCTGTAGTGTAGGTATCTGTCGGTGTGTGTGGGCTTCCTGTAGACTTGGTGGGCGGGTTTACCGGATGGCGTTCTAGTGACGAGGACGTCGAGGAAGGGGATGCTGTTGTGTTCTTCGGTTTCCATGGTGAATTTGATGCTCGGGTGTTGTTGGTTGATGTGGGTGAGGAAGGTGTCCAAGTCGCCTCTGCTGTGTGGCCAGATGACAAATGTGTCGTCGACGTATCGAAGCCAGAGGGAAGGAGATTGTGAAGATGACTGTAGTGCTGTTGTTTCGAAGTGTTCCATGAAGATGTTGGCTATGACGGGTGAAAGTGGTGATCCCATGGCTGCGCCTTGTAGTTGTTTGTAGTAGTTGTCTCGCCATTTGAATGATGTGGAGTTGAGACAGAAGATGATGAGGTCGTGAATTTGGTCCGGTGTGAGTGCGGTTCTATCGGAGAGTGTGTCGTCAGCTTCGAGTCGATCTTTGACGATGCTGCAGGCTTCGGTGACAGGAACGCTGGTGAACAGGGATTCAACGTCAAAGCTGACCATGATGTCTGTATCTTGTATGGTTGTCTCGGAGAGAATGTCGATGAAATGCTTGGAGTTGTTGATGTGATGCTGTGACTGTCCTACAAGAGGCTGAAGAATTGATGTCAGGTGTCTGGCGGTGTTGTAGCATGGTGATCCTCGGGTTGAAATAATGGGACGAAGTGGGATGGTGGGTTTGTGGATCTTCGGCTGGCCAAATAGGATGGAGCAGGTAGCTGAAGATGAACGGAGCTGGAAGTAGAGTGGCTTGGGGATGGCGTCTAGTCTGTGTAGTGAGAGTAGTTGCTGGTTTAGTTTCCTCTCAGTAGCTTGTGTCGGATCTTTATTGAGCTGCTTGTAGGTCGGGGTTTCGATGAGGGCTGTGATCTTGTTATTGTAGTCTTGCTTGTTGAGTAGTACAGTGGCATTTCCCTTGTCTGCTTGTAGAATGTGTATCGATGAGTTGTTGCGTAAGTCCTTGATGGCTGTTTGTTCTTGTTTGCTGATGTTGGGTTGTAGAGGCTTGGCTGTTGAAAGCGCTTGAGTGACTTGAAGTCGGATGTTGTCTGCTGCGGTTCTGCTCAGGAATCTTAGTTTGGGTTCAACTTGTTGTATTACTTCGGAGAATGGTATCTTCTTGGGTGATACGGCGAAGTTTAGACCTAATGATAAGACGTTGTGTTCTGCTGCTGTGAGGTTGTGGTCGCTGAGATTGATGACGGTGTCCTTGGTGTTCGTGGGTGCTAACGTGTTGGTTGGTTGCTGGTTCTTGGCTAGGAGCTGGTTGAATTTGGCGATCTGTTTCTGTCGGGTCGACTGGAACGTTTTCTTGGCGGTGGAGGAGTTGAATGCTTGGCATTTCTTAAGGTCGACAGGTTGGAGTTGTTGAGAGAGGTTGGCTTCGGATGCTTGGATGTTGTGTTTTGCGTTGTGTAGCTGATGGCGGGTGTTGGCTATGCGTTCTCTGACTAAGGCTAATCCTGCCTTGTGTAGGATCTGTTCTGCGCGTGGTGTGTCGATTGAAGACTTGAGCTGGAGCCCCGGTGGGGTAATGCCGGAGTCACGGCAGCGTTTAAGAAAGGTGAGGTGGTTCTTGAGTTTAGCTTCTTGACGTAGTTGCGCTGTAGTTGCCTGGCTGATACTTGGGTCGGCTCCCCGTAGAGCTGAGTTAAATGTTGCTTGTAAGTATCGGTTTCCATGGTGGTGTATATAATACGTGCGGTTTACGGGTACACCATGTGAGATGGGTGGATTGGTAAGTCCTGAAAAGGACACAAATAGACCGCCGACACAGCCTACACAACCAGCCACACATCACCCACCGCTACCCACAGAGGAAACCGAGCAGCCTAGCACCACTCAAATCCGCAACCAGCACACCGCAATGCAACAGCCAGCCAGCCAGCCAACCGCACACCACCCGCCGCTACCCGCAGAACAGCCTAGCGTTACCCGCATCCGCGACCAGCGAGCCGAGAGATTACAGCGCCGCCAACGTCAACAGCCAGCCAGCCAGCCAGTCGAACTTCAACCGCCTCCACCCGCAGAGCAGCCTTGTGTCACCCACGTCCGCAACCAGCGAGCCGAGAGATTACAGCGCCGCCAGCGTCAACAGCCAGCCAGCCAGCCAGCCGAGTATCAACCGCCGCCAGCCACAGAGCAGCCTTGCGTCACCCACGTCCGCACCCAGCGAGCCGAGAGACTACAGCGCCGCCAGCGTCGGCAGCACACACAACGCGTCGCCGATAGCGCTCCCAATCGATAGTACGTCACCCGCGTCCGCAACCCCTACCCTTATAGCCGCGCACGCCAACAGATCCCCACTCCTGACGACGGATAGTCAACCTATTCGAAACGTCGAGTCCCTCCTACCATCCACCCTCTCCTCGCAATACCACATTCCTTTCTAGGACTATCAACAGTCCTTTCTAGGACTACCAATTGTCCGTTTTAGGACTCTCCTAGAAAGAATACCAACAGTCCTTTTCAGGACTATCCCAACAGTCCTTTCTAGGACTAACAACAGTCCTTTCTAGGACTACCAATTGTCCTTTTTAGGACTCTCCTAGAAAGAATACCAACAGTCTTTTTCAGGACTATCCCAACAGTCCTTTATAGGACTACCAACAGTCCTTTCTAGGACTACAAACAGTTCTTTTTAGAACTCTCCTAGAAAGAATACCACAGTTCTTTTCAGAACTACACCAACAGTCCTTTCTAGAACTACCATAGTCCTTTTCAGGACTTACCAATCCACCCATCTCACATGGTGTACCTGTAAACCGCACGTATTAATAATCATCTTGTCTAACAAATAGTACATGATTCCTGTCGTTAAATATTCCATAATAGACACCTTTACATTTTGTATTTCTCTCGTGCGATTATATTGCACTCGGCCTGCGGCCTCGATGCAATATAATCGCTCTCGAGAAATTAAAAATGTATCGTTGTCTATTCTGGTATATTCAACTTCAAACCATGCAATATTTGTATAATAATATAATTTTCCTCTCAAAGATAAGATAAATGATAATAAGTAAAATACGGATGCTGAATGTGCAGCTATCTGTGTTTTTTCCTTGGCGGTTTCTCAATTTTCAGTTTGACGATCAAAATATAGTACATTTTGTATTAAAATTATAGTAATGCAAAATAAATATAAATGTAATACATATACTAGTAATACATATCATGTAAAATGATATTTTACAAATGTCGCACAACCTGATTTGATTTTGCATTATTCATAAAAGTGTATACCACTAGACTCGCTATATATATGTGAGTATGAATAACTTCATGCATCATATCATGAAAATTAATATTACAAACACTGTATCAATGCAAAGCCCAATCTAGAGGTAATTGGTGAGATACACGCATGCACATTCTATTCAATATTTTAGAACAAGTAGCATGTATTTGAATTAATTCTATGTTTACCACTTTGTCTGATATCCCAGGGCAATTAATGTCTGATCATTAAAGGGATCTAGAAATTTGTTTACATGACAAAAAAAGAAGGGAAGAATGGTTGGTAAAAATGTGTATTTTTGTGATCTGATATGTCCACTAAGTACTGAGTGAAATTTTTGTACACAGTTATAACTTTTCAGTGGATAATGAAAAATCCAAACACTTCCATAGTAAATATTTTTTTAACGAAAGGGAAATTTGAAAAGCCATGCTTCTACTGTTGATACAAATACCACAATGTATGAATGAACCGGTATATTCCCAATGTGATTTTGAGGATATGGACAATGTTACTAGATCCAGGCCTTTAAAAACATGTTTCTGTTCCAAAGGTTTTGTTTTCTTGACCCACTTTTGTATTGTACCCGCTAAATTTGTAATGTCTTCGGAATCATTGGGGGCAAAACGATATGATTTGTTATAAGGGGTTCAAAATCAACTGGCCCACCAAGATTCAAACGACCTCCGCAGTCCTTGACAGGTTTCGCTAATCCTGTTCCCTAATCTTGTACAGAACGTGGTAAAGGAGCTCCAATATGATAATGTTGTAACCTCGTTCGTAGCACTAAATTCGGATTGATTATCCCAATCGTTCCAAATCGCCGCCACTTTGAACTCATATGCGGTGTTGTAATTCAAGTCAGGTATGGTTGCAATTGTGCATGTGTATAACTTTTGGCATTCAGACCATACACGATCCTGGTTTGATGTTTTCTCTCGGTACTGAACACGATAGGATTGGATGCATTCGCTTCCGTACTGTGGTGCAGGCCACTGTATTTCTGTAGAACTACGTGTTGTGTTTTTGCTCTTTGGCCTTCCCGGAGGGCTCGATGGAAGGGTCCTATCAATTTCGCTTAATGCACTTAATGCAGAATCCCCATTCTCGCATTGCGCTGCCACCGAGAACTGATACTGGGTGTTATGTGTCAGGCCGTGTATTATTGTACTGGTAGCATTAGATCCTGACGGATGCACCTTCAATTCACCACTCCCCTGATCTATATATCTCACATGATACGTTTTCACACATTCACTGCCAACATTCGGTGCAGACCATTGGAGTTGTATGTACTCGTGGGATTTGTCGGAGATCTCTGGCTTTCCCGGAGGACTCGATGGAAGGGTCCTAGAAACGTCGCTCACTACACTGAATTCAGAATACACATTTTCACACTTAGCTGCCACCTTGAACTCATATCGGGTGTTAAGTGCCAGTCTGCGAATGGTTGCCTTGGTTGTTGTGAATGGCGATGGGTATTCAATCCAGTCAACACTCCCCCGAACTCGGTATTCCACAATATACTCTTGTACGCAATCACTACCAACACTCGGGGCAGACCAGTGGAGTTGTACGTACTCGTGAGATTTCTCAGAGATCTCTGGCTTTCCCGGAGCGCTGAATGGAAGGGTCCTATCAATTTCGCTTAATGCACTTAATGCAGAATCCCCATTCTCGCATTGCGCTGCCACCGAGAACTGATACTGGGTGTTATGTGTCAGGCCGTGTATTATTGTACTGGTAGCATTAGATCCTGACGGGTGCACCTTCAATTCACCACTCCCCTGATCTATATATCTCACATGATACGCTTTCACACATTCACTGCCAACATTCGGTGCAGACCATTGGAGTTGTATGTACTCGTGGGATTTGTCGGAGATCTCTGGCTTTCCCGGAGGACTCGATGGAAGGGTCCTAGAAACGTCGCTCACTACACTGAATTCAGAATACACATTTTCACACTTAGCTGCCACCTTGAACTCATATCGGGTGTTAAGTGCCAGTCTGCGAATGGTTGCCTTGGTTGTTGTGAATGGCGATGGGTATTCAATCCAGTCAACACTCCCCCGAACTAGGTATTCCACAATATACTCTTGTACGCAATCACTACCAACACTCGGGGCAGACCAGTGGAGTTGTACGTACTCGTGAGATTTCTCAGAGATCTCTGGCTTTCCCGGAGCGCAGAATGGAAGGGTCCTATCAATTTCGCTTAATGCACTTAATGCAGAATCCCCATTCTCGCATTGCGCTGCCACCGAGAACTGATACTGGGTGTTATGTGTCAGGCCGTGTATTATTGTACTGGTAGCATTAGATCCTGACGGGTGCACCTTCAATTCACCACACCCCTGATCTATATATCTCACATGATACGCTTTCACACATTCACTGCCAACATTCGGTGCAGACCATTGGAGTTGTATGTACTCGTGGGATTTGTCGGAGATCTCTGGCTTTCCCGGAGGACTCGATGGAAGGGTCCTAGAAACGTCGCTCACTACACTGAATTCAGAATACACATTTTCACACTTAGCTGCCACCTTGAACTCATATCGGGTGTTAAGTGCCAGTCTGCGAATGGTTGCCTTGGTTGTTGTGAATGGCGATGGGTATTCAATCCAGTCAACACTCCCCCGAACTCGGTATTCCACAATATACTCTTGTACGCAATCACTACCAACACTCGGGGCAGACCAGTGGAGTTGTACGTACTCGTGAGATTTCTCAGAGATCTCTGGCTTTCCCGGAGCGCTGAATGGAAGGGTCCTATCAATTTCGCTTAATGCACTTAATGCAGAATCCCCATTCTCGCATTGCGCTGCCACCGAGAACTGATACTGGGTGTTATGTGTCAGGCCGTGTATTATTGTACTGGTAGCATTAGATCCTGACGGGTGCACCTTCAATTCACCACTCCCCTGATCTATATATCTCACATGATACGCTTTCACGCATTCACTGCCAACATTCGGTGCAGACCATTGGAGTTGTATGTACTCGTGGGATTTGTCGGAGATCTCTGGCTTTCCCGGAGGACTCGATGGAAGGGTCCTAGAAACGTCGCTCACTACACTGAATTCAGAATACACATTTTCACACTTAGCTGCCACCTTGAACTCATATCGGGTGTTAAGTGCCAGTCTGCGAATGGTTGCCTTGGTTGTTGTGAATGGCGATGGGTATTCAATCCAGTCAACACTCCCCCGAACTTGGTATTCCACAATATACTCTTGTACGCAATCACTACCAACACTCGGGGCAGACCAGTGGAGTTGTACGTACTCGTGAGATTTCTCAGAGATCTCTGGCTTTCCCGGAGCGCTGAATGGAAGGGTCCTATCAATTTCGCTTAATACACTTAATGCAGAATCCCCATTCTCGCATTGCGCTGCCACCGAAAACTGATACTGGGTGTTATGTGTCAGGCCGTGTATTATTGTACTGGTAGCATTAGATCCTGACGGGTGCACCTTCAATTCACCACTCCCCTGATCTATATACCTCACATGATACTCTTGCACGCATTCACTGCCAACATTCGGTGCAGACCATTGGAGTTCCATGTTCTCGTGAGATTTTCCGATTATCTTTGGCTTCAACGGAGGGCTTGATGGAAGGGTCCTATCAATGACGTTTGATGCACTGATTTCAGAATCCCCATACTCGCATTTCGCTGCCACCGAGAACTGATACTGGGTGTTATGTTTCAGTTCGAGTATTATTGTACTGGTAGCATTGGATCCTGACGGGCGTACCTTCAATTCACCACTACCCTGATCTATATATCTCACATGGTACTCTTGCACGCATTCACTGCCAACATTCGGTGCAGACCATTGGAGTTCCATGTTCTTGTAAGATTTCCCGATTATCTTTGGCTCTAAAGGAGAGCTTGATGGAAGAGTTCTAGCGATGACGTTAAATGCACTGAATTCAGAATCCCCATACTCGCATTTCGCTGCTACCGAGAACTGATACAGGGTATTATGATTCAGTTCGGGTATTATTGTACTGGTAGCATTAGAGACTGACAGGTGCATCTTCAATTCACCACTACCCTGATCTATATATCTCACATGGTACTCTTGCACGCATTCACTGCCAACATTCGGTGCAGACCATTGGAGTTCCATGTTCTCGTGAGATTTCCCGATTATCTTTGGCTTCAACGGAGGGCTTGATGGATGGGTTCTAGCGATGACGTTTAATGCACTGAATTCAGAATCCCCATACTCGCATTTCGCTGCCACCGAGAACTGATACAGGGTGTTATGTTTCAGTTCGGGTATTATTGTACTGGTAGCATTGGATCCTGACGGGTGTACCTTCAATTCACCACTACCCTGATCTATATATCTCACATGGTACTCTTGCACGCATTCACTGCCAACATTCGGTGCAGACCATTGGAGTTCCATGTTCTCGTAAGATTTCCCGATTATCTTTGGCTCTAAAGGAGGGCTTGATGGAAGAGTTCTAGCGATGACGTTAAATGCACTGAATTCAGAATCCCCATACTCGCATTTCGCTGCTACCGAGAACTGATACAGGGTATTATGATTCAGTTCGGGTATTATTGTACTGGTAGCATTAGAGACTGACAGGTGCATCTTCAATTCACCACTACCCTGATCTATATATCTCACATGGTACTCTTGCACGCATTCACTGCCAACATTCGGTGCAGACCATTGGAGTTCCATGTTCTCGTGAGATTTCCCGATTATCTTTGGCTTCAACGGAGGGCTTGATGGATGGGTTCTAGCGATGACGTTTAATGCACTGAATTCAGAATCCCCATACTCGCATTTCGCTGCCACCGAGAACTGATACAGGGTGTTATGTTTCAGTTCGGGTATTATTGTACTGGTAGCATTGGATCCTGACGGGTGTACCTTCAATTCACCACTACCCTGATCTATATATCTCACATGGTACTCTTGCACGCATTCACTGCCAACATTTGGTGCAGACCATTGGAGTTGCATGTTCTCGTGAGATTTCCCGATTATATGTGGCTTTAAAGGAGGGCTCGATGGCAGTGTCCTAGCAATTTTGCGGAACGCGTTGAACTCAGAATCCCCATCCTCGCACACCGCTGCTACTAAAAACTCATATGTGGTGTTATTGGTCAGTTCGGGCACCGTTGCATTGGTAGCTACACTTTTGGTTATGTGTTCTGACCATTCATCATCGAGTGGTGTAGTATTCCTATACCTAACGCGATATTGTAGCACACAATCACTACCATCCTGTGGTTTAACCCATTTTAGCATTATCGTATCATGCGATTTCGTTACAATTTCTAGATTTTCAGGAGGGCTCGATGAACGTGTTGTAGCATTGTGCAATTCCCCATCCCCGCATATCACTGCTATTGTGAACTCATATGTTGTGTTAGGTCTCAAGTTTGTTATGGTTGCTTTTGTGGCTTTGCCCCATGTTCTGTATTCAGTCCACTCATACTCCTCGTTTGACATTTCTCTATATTTCACAATATATCCTTGCACACGTGAACTACCAACATTTGGTGCAGCCCATGTGGGCTCGATAGAGTTATGACATTTATTAGTGCTTATCTTTTTAGGTATCCATGGTAGCTGACTGTTGAGTTTCTCGTCTTCATGATCGTCATCTAGGCTCATAACAGAGTCCGGTGTTGCCTGCAGGAAATGAATAACCACAAAAATACGATATTTCCACAATTTTTTTTTTTTAAATACCAGTTTGTTTACCATCATAACAGCGTAATGTTGCAATCTGTGTACACGAAATAGATGCAAATGGTGATGCGAGCAGTGTGTTAGGACGGTCTTGATTCTTTCCAATATGTATATCCCTATTTTGTGCAAATTATCATTATTCATTTGTAATGTTTTGTTGGAAGTAAGAATAAATTGAAATTGAAATTGAAATTGAACTCGGCGTCCCCTTTAGTTATCGTCCAGAACCGAAAGATTTAGTCGTACTATGGTTGTAAAATAGCTGCTCTAAATAATTTACACAAGTTATAATTGAGAGCGTTCTTCAATACGTGCAAACATTTGTAGGTGTAGTAAGTGAAAATAATATCATTTAAAAAAAAAAAAATTCTCAAATCAAAATTTTTATGGAGAAACATATCCACTGATAGCCTAGTGCAATTTCGGTCAACTTAATTTTATTAAATAAAACTTGGAAGTTATCATAGAAAACTTATAATTATAATCATGATGATGATTAAAGTATAATTTAATTGATTATTAATTGAGATTCATTTTCATATTCCACATTTCATATATAATCCACAACACTAATATTACAAGTAAGTGTTTCACCACATTGTTATTACGTAGCTATCATTAAAGTGGACTTCCACACGATTTCAAGCTTCTAATTATTGAAAGACAGATATTTTAGGTCAATAAACACAATTTTGTGTGAAAAAAGTATGATTGTGGGTTCTTATAATTGGCTTTGAAATTATAATGACACAAATTCGCGAGCGAGCTTGTTCTATCCCACAATGCACCAATTTGTGACGTGCGACCCTCACTATGCACCTATCTATGTTCTTACACTGCAGCGAATGTGTTCTTTTGATCGGACCAATACAATGCTCGATCATGAATAGTTTAGTCCACGATGCGCCACTCAACCGTTCCTTTGAGCATTACTGCATTGTTGAACCGTTTGAAAATACTTGCCTGCCCGAAATTGTAACACGTTTGGCTTTCATTGGAATTTGAATAGACATACATTCCTGTAAACGTGGTTATTGAATTTCCTGGAGAATAGTTGTCATTATTTGCTCCTCTGCCTTACTCTTAAAAGCACTTTGCTGTATTTTGACACACAATTTTCCCGAAAAACATGATAAATAAAGTTACTATAATAAACCGAACACAAAAAGTAACTACCACCTAAACAACTGCTCATAATTTCATAACCGATCATTATTTTAGAATTTCATTTTGCCACAATATTGGTACTATTGTTATGAACATTATGTGTGCAAATCAAATATATTCATCGCTTTATGTCTGAATGAGCACAGATTAAAGACAAAATGGCCCAATTCGAAAGTCACAGCGCATTGCGCATGCCTGTGCATTGTTGTGAAACAGCACATGTGGCTGAATATTCACAATTATTATGGTTTATGAAACAATACTGCTTGATATTCTATTCATTTCGATTTTTATGGCCCATGTGGTAAAATGCATTAGTTGCAATTTTAAAACAGTGCATTTTTTAATTTGTCACTACTCAATACACTGTAAGGATCACATGGGATGAGTTTTATGAATCAAATGATGTTAATGATGCATACAATAAGTTTTTGTTAATATTTCGTAGGATTTGTGATAAACATGCACCTTTACAATTTCGTAGTCCTAATCCGAAAATTAAGAAACCATGGATAACTAAAGCTATTTTAAAGTCAATTAAAACCAAGTATAAGTTATATAAGCAATCTGTATTGTCAAACCATAATGATGAAAAGTTGAATAAATATAAAAAGTTTAGAAACCCATTGACCAATGTATTGCGATATGCGAAGAAAAAATACTATGAAGAATTATTTGTAAAAGATAAAGGTAACTCCAAAAAAGTATGGACGCATATAAAGGACATTTTGAATAAAAAGGGAGGAAAATCAAGCAGAGTAGAACAGTTGGGAATGAATATTGATGGTGTATATGAATAATCTAGTATCCATGAACAAATTTGTGAAATGTTTAATAATTTCTTTGTACAGATTGGAGAAAATTTAGCTGATAAAATTGGTGATACAAATGGTACCTTTCATACATTTTTGGGTCAGAAATTATCTAATACATTTTATTTTTACCCGTTATTCATACTGAAGTTCAAAATATAATTTATTCCTTGAAAAGAAACAAAACTTGTGGTTTTGATGATATTCCCGCTGGTATTTTGATGGATGCTGTTAATTACGTTTCTCACCCATTGGCTTATATAATAAACTTATCAATTTCAACTGGTATATTTCCTGATAAATTGAAAATTGCAAAGGTAATTCCTGTACATAAAAAAGGTAGTACAGACACACCTGGTAATTTTAGACCTATTTCTATTTTACCTGTTTTAAGTAAAGTATTTGAGAAAGTGGCAAATAATCGATTGATAAAGTTTTTTAATGATAATACTGTTTTGTATGAACACCAATATGGATTTCGTTCTGGTTATAGTACTAAATTATCATTAATAAATCTGTTAAAGCAAATTTGTCATGATATTGATCAGGGTAATACAACGGTTGGACTCTTTTTAGACTTTGCTAAAGCGTTCGACACTATACATCACAATATATTATTATATAAATTAGAGCATTACGGAGTGAGAGGAATGCCTCTAATTTGGATGAGGAATTATTTATTTAATAGATTTCAATTTGTTGATTATGATAATATTCATTCAGACAAACTACCAATAACTTGTGGAGTTCCCCAGGGATCTGTGTTAGGTCCAACGTTATTCCTTATTTATATAAATGATCTTCCTAACTCGTCCGATTACTTTAATTTCCGTCTCTTTGCAGACGATTCTAGCTTATTTCATACTGTTCAGGGTGTAGGAGATGCTATTAATTTGATTGAGATGGAAAATGATATTGATTTGATAATGACCTGGTGTAAAGAAAATAAACTTACTATTAATACTATGAAAACTAAGTACATCATATTTAAAAGTAGGTGCAGGAAAATTGATGTTCTTGGTAATATTGTAATGAATAATGAAACAATTGAAAAAGTTCCTTATACTTCATTTGTTGGAGTCAATATTGATGAAAATGTAACATGGAAGAAACATGTTATGCATTAATATGTGGTTGCCCTGGTCCATATGAATGAAGAAACAAGTTGATTCTGTTTGTGTCTCCTTGAAAAAGAACATATGTGTATTATATAGAATACGAAATTTTGTGCCTAAAAGAATTTTAAAATTGTTGTACTTTACACTTGTTGAACTACACATTACATATGGCCTAGAAGTCTGGGGTGGAACTTATCCGTCGTATCTAATGAAGATATGTTTGCTTCAAAAGAGAGCCATGCGTGCAATATGTTTCAAGAATCCAAGGGAGCACACAGCTCCATTATTTATGGAATTATCTGTCCTTAATATTTTTGAGTTATACAAATATGTCATAGGAACAGTGATGTTTGATTTGATAAACGATAAACTCTCACAAAGTATAGTTACTTATTGTACTCGCATTGATCATTGTTATGATACTAGAAGTAAAAATGATGATAAATTCAAAATAGATCCAGTAAAATTAGAATTAGCAAAACAATCCATTTCATATATCAGACCAAAAATATGGAATGAACTTCCAAATAATTTAAAAAGTAAAATGTCAAGACACACGTTTCGTAAATTGTTGAAAGGTTATTTGTTAGATTCGAAATGATTCTTTTCCATTTGTATATACATTATGTTCAGCATTCTTGATTCTGTATTTTGTATGAGTACGTACTTTATGTCTATGTGACAACTGCGTTGTCTATTGTGCTTATAATTCCAATACTATTTTAATGCATATTTTTATAAGGGCTAGACCAACTAGCATTTTGTGCTATAACTAGTTCCTTTTTTTACCAAGAAGAATTAATTTTGCGGAATCTTTGTATTATATTGTAAATGTTTTCAATTGGTAAATAAATAAAAATTTCAATATAGGTTTTCCCATCCATTTTCAAACAATCGTCATTCAATTTCATTAATTGTTAACTTCGATTTCGTCCGGAAAGTCTTTCGCCGATCACATCTAATGTGCGATTTCGTCATTGCGCACACACTTTCCTTCTTTCGCAACCAAGTTTGTCAATGTACCAATCGTTTTAGTCAAAGCTCAGTCAATTTCGTCCGATCACTCCGGCCGGTGTATAATGTGACGGTCAATTTCGTCATAGGGCATTCAATTTCGTTATTTCCCATTCAAATTAGTCAAACAATATCGAATGCTGTATTTGATACTTTGTTTCATCATCCTTTCATTATCATCCTTTGTATATTTTAACCCAATGTCTGTGTTTGTTGTGTGTCCCAGAAATTCATAAAATTTTAGTCTATCTTCTACTGAACATTTTTTGTATTTTATATATCATTAATTTTATATGGTAATGTGTTTCCAAACAGAGATTTATTGCATGGATCAATCAATCAGACTTTTGGTCAGTTATTGTTTTGTGAATTGCAATATCGAAATAAATTGTTTTGTGATCAGTTGATGGTTCTAGAAACACCTATTCTTGAAGTTATTCATTTTTAAATGATGAGCTACAATAGGGAAATTCATATGGACCAGGGCAACCACACTACGTGACGAAATTGAACGACGAAGTCTTGAAATCGAATGAACAATGACGAATTTGAACTTCACTTTGTGCGTTTTATGACCAGTCGGGACGAATTCCATTGAAAAATGACGAATTCGAATGAGCCAATTTTGAATTGAATGACCATTGATCAATTCGAAAGGTAAATGACGAAATCGAATGTAGCAATTGCAGTTTCCTGACTTCTCGGTACGAAATTGAAGTTACCATTGTTTGAATTTGATTGACAATAGTTTGAAAATGGATGGGAAAACCTATATTTTTGCGACTTTTGAAAGATGAAAATTTCTCTTTAATGTGTGCTCACTCAACCATGGAATAATGGGCAATTTGTGGCAAGTGGTCTCGGTCACGTTTTTGTAAATTTCGCACCTCCCCATGAAAAATCCTGTCTACGGGTCTGATGTCCATTGGATAGTGTGTCTTTTCAAATGAACAACGATACCAAGAACAGTCAATTTGGTCGTGTAGTTTTTTGTTTTAGGGCGCTGTGGGTGACACCATGTCAGGTTCTATGTTTTAGTCAGTACTTGATAAATCGCACTTACCGCCTTTCATAGCGTTGAACAACGCGCGCCATTGTTAGTGTGAATTTAGCTGTGTTCCTAGAAAATGGGCGTAAATGTTCGAATCAATGACGGGCAGGAAGTGCGATTTACCAGGCAGTGAGTTGGTAAAACCTGACATGGTCTCACTTAAGACGTCCTATCATAAAAAAAATTCTCGTCCAAAATTACTGTTCTTGGTATCGTTTTTCATTGGAAAGAACGCTCTATTCGATTGACATATTAATAATGTTACTTTATTTTTGTGAAGTGCCCCGTTCCATTTTTGGGGCCACCCTGTATTTTGTTGTTGTACTAGGATATCTAGGATATCTAGGGTATCTAGGATATGTGCAAGGATATGTCGGTATGGGACATTAAAAACTATTTCTTCTAATTTGGTAGCCCTAGCTCTATATTTTTGTGATTTTCAATGCAATTCTACTTTAAATTGTATAATTAGTAATTATTCACAAGTCCAACGTACAGGGCTGTTTTTTATTACAAAATCAGCCGTTAAAACATGTGATTAAAAGGGATAGTTGAGTTCTGGTATAAAAGAGAGTACAGTTTTGGTCAAACTGAATTTTAGTAACCCAAACCTGCACTTTGACAGTACAAACCAATAGTTATAACTCCACCATGCTTGAAAGGAATACAAACTTACAAACGACTAAGTAAAAGGCTTGTTATCATTAAAGAAGAGCCGTTACATTTTTGGTCAAAGGGGGGGGGGGGGGGGGGGGGGTTGAACCCCCCCCCCAACCTCCCCCCCCCCCCTGGGTACGCCTATGAGGCCGACATATTGATCTTTTCAAAAGTGAGAATACTGTTTGAAAATAAAATAGGTGTTTAACAACAGAAATTTACTCTCAGTGAAACAGGCTAGCTTTTGACTAAACAGGATGATGTCTACTAACAATGGGTAGAGAACATCGCGAGCAGCTCTATTTCAAAGATCTGCAGAACACATGAACGGCTTAAAGAACTAACAAGTTATCATCCTAACTGATCAAAATACTTGGAGAAAGGGCGACAGAAAAAATCATATATTATGTGACCTTACACCACAATACGACCGTTATGTCGCGGATATAGTTTCTCTGTTATTAGCTGAAATAGTCAAATTTTGTGAAAAATATGAGATTCAGGGTTTTTGTATTTCGTGAATGAAGGTATCTTAGTCAACTTTATGAAAGTTTGAACGTCAGAAATCATGTTTAAGTACGTTTTTTCATCTGATTACAATTAGCGCTTGAATGGATGCCGATCTTTGAAAGTGGCCCTTTTCTCCCTTGTTTCGCTTGAGCCATTTTCCACATCTTTGGCGCTCATTTTCAGAATATAACAAATTATACATCATTCTAAAGGTAATGAATTCTACTGTTATGTCATTTGAAAATCAGCATAATCATTTTCCCCGACGTATTGGTTGTTGTGTGGTGTAAGGTCACATATTGTATGAAAATGTATGATAAAAGAAAGGTGTCATTTGATTCCCCCAAATAGTATGATTCATATTGAGAAGAAAGTCAACACCAATATAATGACGAACACAGGACAATAAGCTTAATAATTGATCCACAATTAATGAACGGGTAGTTCAGTTTTGGCATAGAGGGCACTTGAAAAATTCCTTTTCTGTGAGGTAATGAAAAAACTGAATGTAAATTCTGAAGAACACACAATTTTAATGACAGAATAAACTTTGTTTGATCAAGATTGGCTCAAAGACGGCTGAAATGTCCATAAAAATAACCATTTGTAATTATTGTGGGGCCCACAATAATTCGATAATTGCGAAACAGCCGTTGACCAAAAATGTTTATACTCTTCACAAATTTACAAAGGAGGTTTTTAGTATTAATTTTGTTGATGATCTCTTTATTTGATCAATAATTTAACAAAACATCTAATGCACAATTTGTGTTTGTAAAAGATTGTTGAAACCAATTAATGCACCTAAAGAGAGCTCCCTCTTATGTTTTAACGGTTCTTAAAATAGCAGGCTGTTTAATTAGTTGTTTGTAATTTTGTATACCTTGGGGGCATGGTGTTGGAGTTTTTACTATATTAGTTTGTATAGTTAATGTAATGTTGGACGTTTTGGTCACTGAAATTAATTTTGACTCAAATTGTACTATCCCTTTAAAGAAATAGTTCAGTTTTGGTAGAGAGAAGGCTGCACAAATTAATTTACTGTGAGATAATGAAAACCTGAGTAAAGAATTTAAAAGAGCGTACAGTTTTAATGACAGAATACATTTTATTTGATCAAAATCGGTTCAGAAATGGCTGAAATATCAATATGGAAATAAATCTAGGCTCTAGATGTATTATATGATTTAATTAACCCTAATAAGGCCGGGGGCATTATGCCCCTCCCCCCTCCGCGACTTGTTTGTATTGCTCCGTAACGCGGAAAGATGACGCCCCGCGGCTGCTTGGTGTCTTTTTTCTTTTGGGTCTTGCGCATCTTTAAAACAATGTTTTTGAAAATCGGACCTACCGTTACAAAGTCACGTGACATTCTGTTTATGCATGTCAGCCCGAAAATCGCTGATTTGTGTACAAAACATGGACATATCAGTTTTTGTCAAAAGAGATATCACTGGTTATTGGACTTGTTTACATTTTAGGTGTTATTTGGGGGGGGGGGGGGGGGGGTCAAACTAGTTTAATTATAGTTAGAAATCAAATAAACAACAAAAACAATAAAATACATAAGTAATTATAAAAACAATACAAAACATATGGAAGAACTTGGCTCTTCCAAATTGTGTTGTTGTATTATTATTCCAAATGGTCTAAAGAACATAAGTAATGAAAACCAATGTTTAATTATGAAAAATATATGATTTATGGGTAGAAATATGAATTGTATGACTTTATTTACATAAATACCATAAATATGCAAATTAATGAATTTTTGAAAAAAATACAAATTTACCATTGTATTCTACTCACTTCACTTAACATGCGTGCAAAGTTTCAGGGCGAGCTGCGATCTTTAAGAGGGGGGGGGGGGCATAATGCCCCCCCCCCCGGCCGTAGAAAGACCGCAAATAGCCCGGCCTTTTTAGAGGCTTATAGATACATATTTATTTCATAATTTTTACAACAAAACATCACATGCATAATTTTGTATGAAAATGGTTGAGACAAATGTCAATTTCGAGCCACCGATAAACTTAGAATGTCAATGGTTTATGTTATGCCCGGCGCAGACAGAGCCGACTCGACCCGATCCGACTGGTTTTCAGCCTGGTTAACTCAGTATGTGCTGCCTTAGGACTCCGGTTTTTTCAAGTCAAGTGAGTCGGAGGTCATTCAAGGCCGATTCAACATGTTGGATCGGCTCCGACTGAGCGAAACTGACTCTAGCCTGACTGAAAACCAGTCGGATCGGGTCGAGTCGGCTCTGTCTGCGCCGGGCTTTAGATAGCTCCAAACCGTACATAACATACCTTGTCGTTGTGGCTATCGCAGTCTATAGGCTTTTTCGGAATACTGCTTCTTGATCCGGTTTCTTCAATGGGAACTTCTCTGATGACACTAGGGATGTGTGTTCCTAACGTTGACGCAACTGTGCCTGTAAACCAAAAATACATGAGTTTCCTTTAGGAACACAATACAAATAGTAACTCCGCCCACTCAACAACTATGTCAAGACAAAATAGCTACGTTGACTCGTATGAGACAATTAGAGGTACATGTATATGATTTTAAAGGATGGTTAGCTGAGCACAATGACTCCCAACATGACTGGCTATGCACCCGCGTCCAAACAAGCGTCGAAAGGGTATCAATTTCAGCTATACGCGTCCGTCGCAATAAAATAATCGAGACGGAGACCAAGACCACTAACTTACTTGTGTTAGCCGGGTTGAGGGGGAAAGGGTGGGGGGGGGGGGGGGGGGAAGGCGATCCTGATGGCGTATTTTGAACATATTCAAAATCAAAACAATATAAAAGTGTTGGCAGGTGGTCACATCTAGGGGTGGCAAAGTCGCAAAACATAATACGGGAGCCTTATGCATAGGATGCAGGCGCTCTAGCTGGGAGTTTTTAAATAAGCCAAATTCGGGTAAGTGTACTTCTCATTTAGTCGGGTCTAAGACTAAGAGCTGCAAAGCGTGTCATACTCCGTCAAATTGCTATAATCATTCAGATCAGTGGCGTAATGAGCAAAAGCTTTTGGGGGTCTAAATCAAATCCGCATCACTACCGGATATTGCGAGGGAGCGAAGCGACTGAGGAGGGTGTGTCCCCCTCGCAAGGTATGGAGCTTTTGCATGTTTGGACTTGAAACTGTGCAATCTGGTGCATACCTAGAAAGGAAATTCTGACTTGACAACATGTACTATAATGTGCGTTAGTGCGTCATCCCCCGTGTTCACACACAACATTTTCAGCCCTTAATCATGACTAAAGAATCAGCAGCTGACTATAGAATCAGCTTCTCATTAAAAATTCCTGTGTTTGAACGCTTACTAACGAAACGACGTATCGCTAGTGATGACTAGCGATACGCTGGTTTTATCGTCGTTTCGTACGAGAGCTGACTATAGAATTACGCTTATTCCGTGTGTGAACAACTGTAACTCGCTAATCATGACTAAGTGGGCGTGGCTTAATGCGAACGTTCGCTCGCACAGCTGCAGCGAGACAGCGCAGACAGAAAAAAAAATGACAACACACTGCGCAGTAGCAAACTGCGCACTTATACGATGTTCGGGGGGTTCGGCACCACCTGGAAAACAGTTGTTGTTCGATATATGCTCTGTGCGTGTGAACTATCAGTTTGATTTAATCATCACTAGCGAAACGTCGTATCGCTAGTGATGATTCTATAGAGATGATTAAGGGATGAAAATTGTTGTGTGTGAACACAAGGGTAATCGTCATGATTCTACAAACCAGAAGAGGTTATGATTTATTCATGAAGAAAAACAAAAATGCATCCCAAAATAATATTCGCAAAGTGACATATTCAGTTCAAACAGTGCATCAAAAGCATTATTTTACAACATAACAACATGAACATTGTATTCCAGACGTATACAAGACCGATTCCTAAGGGAGCGAAACAATACCCGAGAGGGGACTTGTGTGATGAGCGAAACAATACCCGAGAGGGGGACTTGTGTGATGGTAGGTGGGTGCACGGTAAAGGTGCCTTTGCAATGTTTTACTTAAAATTAAGCAATCTGATGCATACTTGGGATGGAAATTTGACTTGACATAAAGTAAAATCTGAGTTTTCTTGTCTAAAGAAATACTATTTTTTCAATAATTTTTTATCGAATTAGATAAAAGCCATGATTGCAATTTTTTTGTTTGGGGGGGGGGGGGGGGCAAGCGCCCCTCAAGCCCCCCCCCCCCCCCCCCCCCCCCTCCACCAGTACGCCAGTGATTCAGACAATATTTTACACATTTCAGCACAGTAGTAGTTCTTGTAAAGAGAGTACATTTTTGCTCAAACTTAATTTTAGTAACCAAAATTTAGTAATTCATTCAAGACTGAACTCAAGACCCACTTATTTAGATCGATTTAAGCATATCTTTACAATATAATCTATCGTCTCACATAAATTACATGACTTTATTGTTCAACTACTTCTTTTCTATTAAATGTCATTATTTTGTGTAATTACTATGACTTGTAATAGCACTTAGAAACCCTGTATTAAGCGCTTTATAAATGCAAGCTATTATTATTATTATACAATTCTCGCTACCCCAAATAGCGATTATCTCGAAATCCGATCGAAATCCCAAAAACACGCATGGCATTGTGGGATAGCTTTTAGTCATACCAACTTCCTGACTACTGCGTGGACGCGTCGTGTGCATGTGTGCGGCGCGCGGGAGGCGTTTATTTTTTCCGTAACCGGCCCGGGATCTGTATACATGTACTGAATACAAACGCATTTGAGACGTGTGGTCGATAGCTTTTAATTAATGCATTATATTTTGTGTGAGTTACGCTGATTGCATCCATTTCGAGCGTGTGCGAATGATGCGCACGCGAGCCGTGACGGAACCGGAAGTGGGAGTGACGACCCGCAAAGTGGAAAAAAGTCTCGTCTCGCGAATTTCGAGATTTTCGGACCTATTTAAGATAGCGAGAATTACAACACAAACAAATAGTAATAACTCAACCATGCTCAAAAGGAATAACATATTACAGGTTACTAAGTAAAAAGCCTGTAATCATGCAAAAAGAGTCGTTCAAACTCAAGAGGGCGCTCGATAAAGACTCATCGGTTTCAATTTGTTTCAAATTAAATATTGTGCATGTTGTGTTTTGTTGAAATAGTGATTAGATAGAGAGATAATCAACAACTTAAATAAAAACTTTTTCTAGATTTGTTTAAAAGAGGAAGCTTTTTTTAAATTTGTTTGTTAATGGCTGGTTCAAATTTATCGAATATTTATTACAAATGGTTATGTTTATGGATTTTTAAGCCATTTCCGAACGGATTTTTATCAAATAAAGTTTATTCTGTCATGAAAATTGTTTGCTCTTTCGATTTTGAAACTCAGTGTTTCATTTTCTCACACAAATATTTTGTATAGCGCCCTCTATACCAAAACTGAACTATCCCTTTAAATATAACACTTGACACTTCTGTTAGTTCATGATTTTGTGTTCGGTGTTGTTGATTTGTATATAATTTCTATCACACTCATGCAATTTTTAATATTTCCAAGTAGATTGAAATATTCAACAATAACCGTCCATACAAATTGAAAGGGATAGGTGAGTTTTGGTATAGAAGGCGCTAAACAAAATCTTTTTGTGAGATAATGACAAACTGAGTGTCAAATGCGAACAGAGCATACCTTTTTAATGACAGAATAAACTTTGTTTTATAAAAAAATAGCTTGAATATCCATAAACATAACCATGATAACAATTTGTCATAATTGTACTGCCCGTCATAGCTTCGAGCAACGTGTTTTGTTTAAATACGGTGTCGCTTTACTATTGTGCTAAAATTTGTAAAAATTATCTTGTTTGAATGCGGATATCAATCTAACGGAGTATGACACGCATTGCAGCTCTTAGACTTATACCCTACCTAATGAGAAGTACATCTGCCCGAATTTGGCTTTTTTTTCTTCAAAACTCCCATGTTGAGAGTATGGTTTTCCCCTACTTTCTGCAATCTACTATTTAAATTATTGACTAATTACATGACAATAAATATGAATTTAGCGACACGACCAGAAGTAACAAAAGTATATACTGAATATGGAAAATACTGCTGAAAACTGCTTGTCTACTAAACAATCGCCAATGTGATAAAATGACAGTCGTATACAGCCTAGCTTTCGATCCTAGCAGAATCTTCGTCAGGGCACAAATGACAGTAACTACAGAAAAAACACAGAATATATACCAACATAAACACATGTATGGAAGGGGGGCTGGAAAGAGGAAAGGAGGCGGAGACACAAAACAATGAAAGCAACTGTGAGTGTCAGGACTGCTTGACCAATCAGGTAAAAACAGGCATGGGTGGGTCCTTAAGTGGCTGCAGTCAAAGAAAATGTGATGAGAGTGTAAGGCTTAGAGAAGAATAGAGGTAGGGAGGATCAAAGAAATAAATCAAGAAATGGAAAGAGACATGTGAACAAAAGACAGTTGATGAGGTGTGGGGGTGCACTGGGGCATTAAGAGGGGAGGAACAATAGAGGGGATTATGAGTGTAGGGGATGGGAGCGAGAGGATTAGGACAAAGAAAGTGAAGTGAAGTGTGTTGCAGGATCGGATGAATAGGATAGGCGAGATGAAAGGAGAGAGTGGAAAGGATGAGGACCCAGTAGGTGATGATATGTAGGGAAGCAACATAGACAAATGAATGGGACAGGGAGTTTAAAAGAGATAGTGAACAAAAGGAAGCCTAAATAGGTAGGTGATCAGAGGGAAGGTGGAGAGACAATTGAGGGTGGAACAATATGATCAAAATAGAGGTGGAACTATGCATGATGAGAATGTGGATGTATATGAATAAGCCCATGTCTATGGACAGTGTACCTATAGAGAGAAATTAAATGCAAAAAGTATAACATATTAATAAACTAACATGATTATGTGTATGAATGGTGACAGTGTATATAATGTAATCTCAAAGGAAACTAAAATGAATATATGGGGAAAATAAAATGGGAAATAAGAATATGAATAGTATGTGGAACAAAGTAAAGTATCGATATGGGGGGTGAAAACAAACAAATGGTGGTGCAGACGATGAAGGGGAGATGCAAAGGTTAATCACTCCCTTCATCGTCTGCACCACCATTTGTTTGTTTTCACCCCCCATATCGATACTTTACTTTGTTCCACATACTATTCATATTCTTATTTCCCATTTTATTTTCCCTATATATTCATTTAAGTTTCCTTTGAGATTACATTATATACACTGTCACCATTCATACACATAATCATGTTAGTTTATTAATATGTTATACTTTTTGCATTTAATTTCTCTCTATAGGTACACTGTCCATAGACATGGGGTTATTCATATACATCCACATTGTCATCATGCATAGTTCCACCTCTATTTTGATCATATTGTTCCACCCTCATTTGTCTCTCCACCTTCCCTCTGATCACCTACCTATTTAGGCTTCCTTTTGTTCACTATCTCGTTTACACTCCCTGTCCCATTCATTTGTCTATGTTGCTTCCCTACATATCATCACCTACTAGGTCCTCATCCTTTCCACTCTCTCCTTCGATCTCGCCTATCCTATTCATCCGATCCTGCAACACACTTCACTTCACTTTCTTTGTCCTAATCCTCTCGCTCCCATCCCCTACACTCATAATCCCCTCTATTGTTCCTCCCCTCTTAATGCCCCAGTGCACCCCCACACCTCATCAACTGTCTTTTGTTCACATGTCTCTTTCCATTTCTTGATTTATTTCTTTGATCCTCCCTACCTCTATTCTTCTCTAAGCCTTACACTCTCATCACATTTTCTTTGACTGCAGCCACTTAAGGACCCACCCATGCCTGTTTTTACCTGATTGGTCAAGCAGTCCTGACACTCACAGTTGCTTTCATTGTTTTGTGTCTCCGCCTCCTTTCCTCTTTCCAGCCCCCCTTCCATACATGTGTTTATGTTGGTATATATTCTGTGTTTTTTCTGTAGTTACTGTCATTTGTGCCCTGACGAAGATTCTGCTAGGATCGAAAGCTAAAAGTATATACTGTTAGAAATGTTTTCCTTGAATCATAAATTAAACCCACACAATATCTTTTTATGTATTCACAATAAAAAGCATCAAAATATGCATTTACCATTCAGTGCTTGACACTATCCGCCTTTCATATGATTTTGACTTAACTGCAGGTAATGGCAGTCAATTGCAGCTTTTAGTCTGACCGATCCTTTTTATTTATAGAAAGGTTATGCCATGGGTCAGAAACACAAATCACTCTTCAAAAGTCAGAAATGATATATGTTTGGTTAAGAAATATATATTTAACTGTGTTCTTATTGCTTGCATATACCTTTACTATCGCATACTGGAATGACTTTAGCCACATTGAGTAGTCCTGTTGACGTCATGATCTCTCGGAGCTCCTTTGCCTGCTCTGGTCCATCGCCATTCCTAGTCTTCCACGTCATGAGAAGATCCGTCGCAGCAGCAACTGTGTTATCTTTGTGCCTCTGTAGGGTGTTATTGACCACGACCAAGTCAAACCCGAGCTTGACTCCAAACTTACAATATGTGACGTGTGGGACCTGTTCAGCTATACTTAATATGATGCCATCAGATAGTCCTTCTTTAGTTGTAGTGCTGGTCCTGCAATGATTGTATTGTTAATACCGATTATTTTGACTCACCGGGTAGCAAAAGGCAAGCAAGTACTAGAACATGTATTGTTCATTATCAGTTTACTGACTCTCCCTACAAGCAAGGAAAACATTTACATTCCTGAATATAGTAATATTCATACCTTAAATGGATCTAGTAATTATTGTCAAAATCCACAAACTTACTTACAACTCCTGTGGTTTATTCCAAGGGGGGGGGGGGGGGGGTAACTCTCCATAGACGTACGTGTTAAAAAAGTGTCAAATTTGAAGCGATTTATCTAGGTCTTAAATATTCATGAGCTGTTCGCTTGCCCTCCCTCATATCTCTTAACTGTTAATCTAACATTATTTGTAGGGAAAGCGAAAGTTCATCGCACATGCGCAGAAGAATACATTTTGATGAATATTCATGAGGAATTTCGTCATAACTTTTACCTTATTTAGTAATGGATATGCCTTATTAGTCAAGTTTGTCCATGCATAATGTCTATGAAATTATCAGTAAGGAATAATTAAGTATCGATAATATCGCGTAGTATCGCTAATCAGCTGATTTATTGCGGTCAAATTGTCCACACGTATTTAGTGCGACAGTACAACTTTCTCAACCCATCATCAGAATTGGAAATCATTTTGTGGCGCAAAGAGGCATTTTGAATGCCTAATTTTACGAGCATCGGGTCCAGAATATTGAGTGGAACGGAACGCAGTATTTGAACCATCAAGAGTTTACAGCAATATCGGTAAGTGTGCCTAAAATCCTCATAAGGTTTTACGCTTTAGTCAGTTAACCCTTCCACTGTGCGTAGGTCGTTATCTACGGTAGATAGCGATATTTAGTGTTTTGCTGGGCCACCAGCCGCGGGGACAAATTGTATGTAGGACCGTAGTACCGTCTTGCTGCTGCATTCAGGCAACCTAATAATAAGCGAAAGTTTGATTTTGTAGACACAAAAACGAATGGTCAGGCCATTAAATGTTGGTTTCGAGAGTCTAAATAAAGATCAGTATCATCATGTCAAGTCTCAATATCAATTTAATTGAGTAATTAGTCAGAAATTATTGAAGAAACAAGTTTAAATATTACTACTTTTCAAATCTAACTAAAATTGAATGAAGTTTGATATTACAAGTCTGTGACTTTCAATTTGTACTGGCCAGTGGTACCAAAGCTTAAGGCTAAGACTTGGCTTTTAAAAGGCAAAGATGGTCTAGGAATTAGGGTAGGACTAGGCCGGTCCTTAGTCCTCAAGCTCATGCTCTCATTCTAAAATCTGGAAACACTGGAACACAGACTGATTTTGGTAACTGAAGACTGAAGTGATTAAAACTTTTTAAAAAGAAATCCAAATCACACTAGATTCTAGACAGTCAGTAGACAATGGGAATCAGTGCCAGCGGTCGTGGCCCAATAATTAACTTGGTTACTTGGTCTTGGCCTTGCCCTTGGCCTTGGGTGGTTCATTAGTTACGGTCATTACGGTCAGTCATAAACCAATTGTGTACATGTTAGTGTTTAATACGTACGTGTACGTACTACGTAAGGCCTAATTAGATTAGGGCCATAAATTATTAAGATAGTGGCTGGACCTGGTCTAGTCAGAAATAACCAACTCTTTGTGTGGTTTATTATGTGTTGTTTTTTAAAAATAAAAACTTATACTGTACTACCCCTAAATGGAGCGGTCAGTGGAGCAACTGTCGGAATATATATAGAGACTGTTTTTCAGGTCTAGGGACAATGAATAGAGTAGTAAAATTTCTGCTTGTGCAGGGTCCAGAAACTGCTGAGCTAGATGATAGTTGATGATAGATGATTTTTAAAATGATTGATAATTTTGCATGAATCTATGTTTATTGTGGTAGTACTACTAGTTCTAGGATTCTATGTGAAATTATGAATGTAGACTATAGTATTTTAGACTCGTCTCAAGGCAAATTACTGATTAATATCTATGTTCCTCTTTTTTATTTGGTGAACTGGCACTGATGGTTCGAAAATCCAACGATGGACACTGTCTAAGTGCTCTTGAATTGAGTATTTACTGTGATATAAACTAATTCATAATCGGATTTATGTTTGTTTATTATTAATGTAGATATTTTGTTAATTTCTTCCGTTTACAGCAGTCTGATTCTGGTGCTTCATTTGTTGGAGATTCCTTCGGCTAAGGTGTGCTTCATGTCAACTCTCTTCCTTTTCACCCATTGGCAATGCATGACGTGGATCATCACACTCAACAGGTAATCAACTTTTTTTTTACTGATTACATTTCTGTCAATTTGTATGTACTGCATTTGGTGAAAAGATTTGATATATATCTCAATTTAAATTATGGCATACAAAATACAACTCCCTGCTATATTTATAACAAGGTTATTTTTTAATGATTGTATTTGTTTACATTATATCTAAGATAAAATTAAATGTCTTGCAAATTTTATGAAACAATATTCTAGGAAACAATAATTACCTCATGGAATTAGATTTTAGAAGCAAACAAAATAGACACCCACAGAGCTAGAGTGGTTGAAAGTACACACACCTTTCAAAATTAAACCAATACTTCTAGTTTCTATAGTAACGTATGTTTTACTTTGTGTATTTTTTCTTGATTCAACAGATCAAGTTCTACCAGTATCAAGGTGAACAGACTGCATGGACAGCAAGCCAGAGGACTCGAGCAATGATTTAAGGGAGCCTATGGAAGATCGGCCATGTCTACAAATATGGTGCTGAATAGGCACACACACATCAGGACAATTATAAAAACAGAAAATGATATTGACCATGCGGTCGAGTGAGTCATTTGTTATACACAGTAAAACCTGTGGATAGTGGCCATCCATGGAACTAAGAAAATAGGCCACTGTAGAGTGTAGACAGGTGATCTCTACATAGGTTCTCTACCTTTTCCTCTGCATTAGATCACTTTTGTGGCTATTGCAGACAGGATATGGTTGCTATTAACAGGTGGTTTCTAAAAGACAGGTTTTACCTCTTTTTGTTTGTAATTACACATGGCAAGACAGCCAACAAAATGTTAAATAAGGCGACAGGTTTAATTCTGGGACGGTATTTGATTCCATACAAGTAAAAATGTAGATTACTTGGCCAAAACTGAGCTTTGATTATTTCATCAACTGAAAATGTTGCCCAAATGTTGGTGTCATGTCTTCAAATATTTAATTTAGACTTACTGAAGTAAAATTCTAAAAAAAAACGATTTTAATACAAGTTCTCAGCCTAGAAAAATGCTAAGTAAATTTGTATTTTAAAGTATTGAATTGAATACAGACCCTGGTTATTATTATTTTTTTTACTGGTGCTAAAGTATTGGTTCATTTTAACAAAGTCTTCATTAGATTAAATATTTAAAAATTCACATTTTTTAATGTAATAATTAAATCACAAGTTACTGCCGGGAATTATAAAAGTGATAGTTGAGTTCTGGTAGAGAGAGTACAGTTTAAGTCAAACTGAATTTTAGTAATCAAAACCTACACCATTACATTACTAACTAATAATTATAACTCCACCATGCTCAAAAGGAATACAAATTTACAAATGACTAAGTAAAAAGCCTGTTATCATTCAAAAAGAGCTGTTTAAACTGAAGAGGGCGCTTTCAAAAAACATTTGTTTAAACCATTTTAAATAAAATATTGTGCATGTGATGTTTTGTTAAAATAGTAATTAGAGAGATAATAAAAAACTATCTAAAAAAACTCTTTTGAAAAGAGGAGGCATTTTAAAACGAATTTTAACGGCTAGTTCAAAATTATCGGATTCTTGTGGGGCCCCACAATTATTACAAATGGTTATGTTTATGGATATTTCAGCCGTTTCTGAACCGATTTTGATCAAATCAAAATGTTTTCCTCCATTGAAATTGTATTCTCTTTCAAATTTGACACTCAGTTTTTCATTTTCTCACAACAAAATTATTTTGTGTAGCGCCCTCTCAACCAAAACTCAACTATCCCTTTAAAGATGTTTTTTGTTAAACAATATATTGATGCAATATTTATCATATAGTAGCAAAGGGGTTAGTAACATTCTCATTTATTTCAGAATACTTTTGCACAGACTTAATACATCAGGATTTATGGTGTTAATATTTCAAACAGTATAGCTATAATGAATCAATAATTTGATATACTTAATCAACCAAAATAAATTTCTTGCATTGCCCCATCCATCTTGTGTAATCTATATTTTGATTATATGAACCCATTTTGGTAAATTCCAATATGACTATAGTTTTAAATTTGTATATTCTCCCTACCATAACTCATATTATATAATAATTAGTACTTTATTGAATTAACATTTATACTTATTTATTGTTAGTGAATGTGTATATATTCTTCTTTTTTTTAAAAGTATAATTATACAGTTTTGATTATTCATGTAACTTTAAACAAAATAATGTTTTTTTTTGGTTAACCAAATTATTAGTTACATAATATTTTGTGTGCGTTTTAATCTTATATCAAAGTGTACGTGTATATAGTAGACCTCACTTATTTTATTGTATTTTATCATGTTTGGATGCTATTATTTTCAATGCAATGTTTCAATTGCTCTGCATGTATTTTAATGTTAAATTTTGTATATTTTCCCAATCAGCCTTTACCTGCCAACTCGACGATTAAGCTACTTGCTTCATGCCTCTTTTAGGTGCTAGCCGTTACATTTCATGTGTACATTTTGTGTCTGAATTCTGTTTGAAAAAAAACAAACAACAACACTGAATTGAATTCGAGATTTCAAATAGTGAACTGTATAACTTGCATTAAAAGATCATAATTATAAATGTAAATTGAAGAAATATGGGGTCAGTAACATAGTGTGGTAAAACAGATTGGGAAGGCACATAGATTGTTGTGGGGGCAAACTTATATTTGTGTCTTATCTTTCTCCTAGTTTTTTGTGTCAAATAATTGCATGGGGGCAAGTTGTCCATTTATAATCTTTTTATGGTCTAGATATGACTTTTATTGTTAAAAATATTGTAAAATAATTGGGGAGCGTGCCCCCTCCCCCTCCCCCCCCCCCCCCCCCCCCGCCTCTCCCCCGGAGTTATACTGGGTTGGTTATATTTTCTTTGGTCTGTTTAATTTATATATGACTGTTGTTGTTTTTAAATTAAATGTTAATGGAAACCTATAATGAACATTTATCATGTATATTTATGTATGTGTGGTATGAGAGGGTGTGCAATTAAAAGTGAATGCTGTTTAGAAGTGTATTCTGACAGGCCTACAATTACTTAGATACAGGCTATGATGACATGCATGTGCAGTAATAATATGACTACGATGGTGATCGAATGACATCAATTAAATTTGTGATGGTTTATAATCAGTGATAAGTTTGATAGTGATGTTGGTGGTGGCACACATTATAACCAGAAGTAACCTGTTGGATTAATTTAGGTGAATTTGTTGTTGTTTGTTTGTTTGTTGTTGTTGTTTTTTTTTTTTTTTTTTTTTTTGGGGGGGGGGGGGGGTCAACGACTTAATTGCTGCTCTCTAGTCTTGTTGACAATACAGACAACAATCTAAACCATTAAATTGCCTTATCCATAAGAACAATTTCCACCAATTATAAAACAGTTTAGCATGCCAACTTACACCCCCATACACAATTGGCCCCATAACAGTAGGATTTTTGTCTTTAATATGAAGACTAAATTAGAACTCAAAGCTGTACATGGTACATTTAGCAAGGGAATTATAAACAAAAACATACTGTATAATTGGAGAGCATAATCAACATTGTAGTACATAAACACTACGCGTGCTTTTATGAGAGAAAAAACATCTCATGAATAATAATGATATGCTAATGAGAAAATTTGTGCGTAAATATGCAAATCATATAAATACAGCGCGCAAGTTGAACTGCGCATGCTCAGTAGAATTTCGCTGCTGTACAGTTTCAAAACACTTCGAATACTTTTACGTGAGAAATAGCATTACATGGGATCATCCGGCGCCTCATGAATATTCAAGACCTAGATAAATCGCTTCTAATTTGACAGATTTTTTGGCCGAGTTCACTCTCTAGTCTTTATATTATAGTTACTCTATGGTTTATTCATACCTCGATGAAGAATAGAGTAGGTTTTGCTTTTCGATTCTCTCTTGGCGAAAAAATATTAACGATTTAGAACGTCGGATTCTAAAGTATCCACTAGAAAGTTATAAATGTGTACAAAGTCGGTGCAATGAGTAAGCGAATATCACTTTGTATTTTCGCTAATTATTCAGTGTTTACACATTGCCAAGTAAAATATGGATTTCATCAACCATTCATCACTTTATGCAAACGTAAACAAAGTTACCTTTAAGGGGATAGTTGATTTTTGGTATAGAGGGCGCTACACAAAATAATTTTGTTTTTTATGAGATAATGAAAAACTGAGTGTCAAAGGCATACAATTCTAATGACAGAATAAACTTTACTTGATCAAAATCTGTTCAGAAATGGCTGAAATATCAATAAACATAGCCATTTGTAATGATTGCGGGGCCCCACAATTATTCGATAATTTTTAACCAGCCATTACAACATTTCGAAAATGCTTCCTCTTTTTAAAAATGTACAAGAGAGGTCACATGCACAATATCTTATTAACAATGGTTAAAAAGAATGAGTTTTTAAATAGCGCCCTCGTGAGTTTTAAACGGTTGTTTTGAATGATATCAGACTTTTTACTTAGTCATTTCAGTTTGACCAAAACTGTACTCTCTTTACCAAAAGTTAACTATCCCTTTAATGATAGTTGCGCACCCTACAATATTATCACAATACGTCCACAAATCATGCATATATTTTATTACTTATGTTTTTGTCTTATACATGTATATTGGTTTTAAAATATCATTTAATGTACATTCTTTCCACTGGAAATGTATTAGTTTACATTTGTATCTGAAATTCTGCATTTATACATATGATTTGCATTAACATCAAAACATTTAAAAGTAAACATCTACAAGCTGTGAAATGATAGAAAAGTAAAACAAAGATGAGAATAAAGATATGAGTGAGAGAGACCAAGTTTAAGTGAGATGTGAAGAAGGGAGGGGATATAACGGGAGGGAAATAAAGGAAAAGAGATTCCAGAAATGGGAAATGGTTATTAGCATACACGTTTGGTAATTCATAGATTATCAAAATCTTAAGGAAGTATTATTACATCATGACTTACGTAGTAGAAGATTTTGCCGCCATGGTCACAATATTTTACGTCGCTAAGTCCTTCCTAAATTCGATATCTGAGGTGAAAATAACAAAAATAATAGAATGCACGATAATAACTGTAGATGGCTTTTGTAGAACTCGTTGGTTCTACAAGATCTTATGACGACTGATCTGACATTCTATATAATATTTTAAGGAAAGGTGAATATTAAGGAGAGTTTCGAAGCATGTTTTTTGCGGGTTTGAACATTTGCTTCCCAATATATGTTGGCCCCAAAAGCGATCGATATGCTCCGCCTCTTAACAACCCATTTGTGCTAAGTTGTAAATCTTACTAGCGGTCAGACAGATCTACCCCTTTTACATCATGTCGAGCCCATCGAGGTGGAGGGAGACTAAGGGATCCAAATTGCGGCCGTCTGTCCTCCGTCCGTCTGTCCTCCGTCGTCCGTCCGTCCGTCCGTGACGCTTACACACATTTGAATAACTTTCCAACCGTGCATCTGGCTTTAACCAAACTTGATTGGTAGATGCCCTATATTGGCCTCCATGATATTCTGGGGTCAAACGTCACAAAGGTAGGTCAAAGGTCAAAATGAGGTCAATGTGATATTTTACCTGCAAGAGTCTATTAGGGTTGATAACTTTCCAACCCTGCATATGCTTGTAATCAAACTTTATTGGTTGATGCCCAATATTTACATCCATGATATTCTGGGGTCAAATGTCACATGAGAAGGTCAAAGGTCTAATGAGATCCAATGTGAAAGTTTACCTGCAAGAGTCTATTATGGTCGATAACTTTCCAACTCTTCATCTGTTTGTAACCAAACTTGATTGGTATATGCCCTATATTGGCATCCATGGTATTCTGGGGTCAAAAGTCACATAAGTAGGTCAAAGGTCAAATGAGGACCAATGTGAAAGTTTACCTGAAAAAAGTATATTAGGGTCGATAACTTTCCAACCCGTCATCTGTTTGTAACAAAACTTGATTGGTAGATGTCCTATATTGGCCTCCATGATAGTCTGGGGTCAAAGGTTACATAATTAGGTCAAAGGGCAAACGAGGTCCAATGTGAAAGTTTACCTCCAAGATTGTACTATGGTTGATAACTTACCAACCCTGCATCTGTTTGTAACCAAACTTGATTGGTAGGTGCCCTATATTGGCCTTCGTGATATTTTGGGGTCAAATGTCATATGAGAAGCTCAAAGGTCAAATGAGGTCCAATGTGAAATTTTACCTGCAATAGTCTATTATGGTCGATAACTTTCCAACCCTTCATATGTTTGTAACCAAACTTGATTGGTAGATGGCCTATATTGGAACGGAACGGGGCACTTCCCAAAATATAGTACCAACATATTTATGTCCATTTGATAGGGTGTCTTTTCCAATGAAAAACGATACCAAGAACAGTAATTTTGGTCGTGTAGTTTTTGTTTTAGGACGCTGTGAGTGAGACCATGTCAGGTGCCTATTTTTGTCAATTTGTACCTAGTCAGTGCCAGTTAAATTGCACTCCCTGCCCGTAATACCATTCAACGAACACGCCCATTCTCTCGGCACACGGCTGAGTGCACACTAACAATGGCGCGCCTCGTTGAACGATATGAAAGGCGGTACGTGCGATCTATCGAGCACTGTCTCGGTAAAAATTGACAAAAAAGAGAACCTGACATGGTGTCACTCACAGCGCCCTAAAACAAAAACTACACGACCAAATTGACTGTTCTTGGTATCATTGTTTATTTGTAAAACACCCTATCCGATGGACACAATACATTTGTTACTATAATTTGGGAAGTGCCCTGTTCCGTTTTTTTTTGGGCCACCCTGTATTGGCACCCATGGTATTCTGGGGTCAAAGGTCACATAAGTAGGTCAAATGTCAAATGAGGTCCAATGTGAAAGTTTACCTGAACAGGTATATTAGGGTCGATAACTTTCCAACCCTTCATCTGTTTGTAACAAAAACTTGCTTGGTAGATGTCATATATTGGCCTCCATGATATTCTGGGGTCAAAGGTTATATGATTAGGTCAAAGGGCAAATGAGGTCCAATGTGAAAGTTTATCTCCAATATTGTACTATGGTTGATAACTTACCAACCCTGCATCTGTTTGTAACCAAACTTGATTGGTAGGTGCCCTATACCCAGCTAGCCCAGCTAGCCACCTGACGTCGTGCCAACGTTGGGCCGATGTAAAATTCGTTTTAAGAGGACGTTGGGCCGACATGCGACATGCGACGTCCCCGCGACGTGAAAATGTCCGCCAGCCCAACATCAGCTCGGCGTCTTTTTTAAATGCTGCCCAACGTCATTTTGCGATTTCGGCACAACATCAATTATTGACAATGGCCCAATGTCAGTTCTAACGTAGGCCCAACATCGATTCCTGACGTTGAGAGAACCAGGCGCGCCGATTCCACCGAAAACACAATGCATTGGGTGGGGGGGGGGGGGGGGGGGGGGGGGGGGGCAAAGCATTGTTCACAAACAATGCTCGCCCCCCCCCCCCCCCCCCCCCCCAATGCATTGTGTTTTCGGATGGAATCGGCGCCAGTGGAGAGAACATCAAGTTCTGACGTTGGCCAGACGTTAAAATGTCCGCCAGCCCAACATTGTCCCAACATCATTTTGTGATGTCAATTGTCAAATGTCAATTTCCGACAATGGCCCAACACCGAATCCTGACATAGGACAGATATCAAATTCTGATGTGGGCTCGACGTTAAAATGTCCGCCAGCTCACATCGTCACTACGTCATTTTGTGATATTGGCATAACGTCAATTTCCGACAATGGACCAACATCAACTCATGACATTGGACCAACATAACATTATGATGTCGGCTCGAGGTTAAAATGTCCGCTAGCCCAACGTTGTCACGACATCATTCTGTGATGTTGGGCCAACGTCAATTTCCGCAATTGCCCAATATCAAATCCTGACGTTGGGCCAACATCAAATTCTGACGTTGGCCCGACATTAAAATGTCCGCCAGCCTGACATTAGTCCAACGTTATTTTTTATTGTTGGCCCAACATCAAATCTTGACGTTGGCCCAACATCAAATCTTGACGTTCGCCCGACGTTTGAATGTCCGCTAACCCAACATTGGCCCAACGTCATTTTCTGATGCTGGACCAACATCAAAATTTGACAATGGCCCAATGTCAAATGGCCAACGTAGGACCAACATCAAAAACGTAAAAAGAAATTGGAAAACATTCGTAGATTCCACGTCCGATCCATGCTTTTTGTTTAACCTTTACACACATTCATTCATAAATCATAATTCTATAAATATCCTATTCCTACACCTATTGCCTACTCCTAAACCTACAACCTATCATCCTATCGTCCTACAAACATAGGTCGCAATCGGTATAATATATATACACCTCTTCTTAGCATGTATGTTTTGTAATGGTTAGTATTTGCAGAGCGTTGAATCTGAAATAATCCACCTTCAAATCATATTCATAACACTATTTAAAGGTGTTATTTATATTCTTATATATCCTTCTAAATTATTTACAGCAGCAAGGACATGACAAAAGTATATTTTTTAATATAAATAATTCCAAAAATCGAAAATTTTCATTTCACTTACGATCGCTTATAATCGATCATGAATTCCCCGATAGCAATACTTCTTTTTTTTTACTTTTGAATTACTAATGTTTGTAATCGATCAAACGAAATTCAATTCATTCAAGATTCTCAAAGCAAGTTAACAAAAATATTATAAGTATCCAGCTAGCTAACTGACGTCGGACCGGTGTCGGCAGGTCGTCGGCAAGATCGCGGTCGGCAAACAGACGTCGCGCCAACATTACGCCAACGTCGAATTTAAGTTGGAGGTTTTGGAAATGAAATAAGTCGGAAAATGGTTGTAGTTGAATGTCGTGCAGATGTCATTAAGCTGACGAAAAAAATACGTCTCAAATAAAACGTCGCGCTAAAATCGCACCAATGCCGAAACTGATACGAATTTAAAGGCTCGATAGAGGGTTGTAATATTAATGTTGGGCCGATGTCAATAAACCAACATGAATATGACATCTCAAATATGACGTTGGGCCAATGTTGTACCGATGTCGGAATATATCATTTTAAGAGGTCGGTAAATGGTTGTGGAATTGATGTCGGACGGATGTTATTAATTGGACATCAATATGACATCACAAATATGACGTCAAGCCGATATCGCGCCGATGTCAGAATTGGCAGCAATGACACGAGTCGGCAAATAGTCATGAAATCGATGTTCAGCCGATGTCAATATTCTGACATGAATATGTCATCTCCAATATGACGTCGGGATAATTTCGCGCCGATGTTGGAACTGGTAGCAATTAAAGAGGTCGGTAAATGGTTGTAACATTGATGTCGGACCAATGAGTTTTATTGGACATCCATATGACATCTCAATTATGACGCCAAAGCGATATCCTGCCGATGTCATAAATGGCAC